>JADRCH010000334.1:452445-465364 GCA_019843965.1 Rhynchomys soricoides
ACTGCAGATGCAGCTCAGTGGTAGAGTGTTTGCCTGGTGTGCAAGGAGCACTATGCTTGATACTGGGCATCGCACAAACCAGGTGTTGACACATGCAAATCATCCCTACAGGACAATTAGAAGTTCCAGATCAACCAGGTGGTGGTGCACACCTTTAATCCCAGCACTTAGGAGGCTGAGGCAGGAGGATTGCCATATGTTGGAGGTCAGTCTGGGCTAGATAATGGACTCAAGGCTAGCCTGGGCTACGGAGTGGGATCTTGCTTAAGTCCCCAACTTCAGAAGTGTGTATGACACATAAGCAGAAGAGAGGAGTGGGGGAGGTGGCTCAGCAGTTAAGGGTGACCGCTGCTTGCTCTAGCTTGCTTCCTAGGGCTATGGCATAACTTTTTGACTGAAGGCAGCTTGGGGAAGAAAGGATTTAGTTGGCTTATACATCCTGATTACAGTCCATTATTGCAGGAGGTCAGGGCAGAAACTCAAGCAGGAACTGGAGTCAGGAACTGAAGCAGAGGTCATGGAGGGTGCTTCTCCCTGGCTTGTTCTTCCTGGCTTGCTCAGCCTGCTCTCTTGTATACCTCAGGACCACCTTACCCTGCAGTACCTATAGTGGGCCAGTCCCTCCCATATCCATCGTTGTCTTAGTGTTTCCACTGCTGTGAACAAAGCAACTCTTAAAAGGACAACATTTAGTTGGCTGGCTTACAGGTTCAGAGGTTCAGTCCATTACCATCATAGCAGGAAGCATGGCAGCGTCCAGGCAGGTATGGTGCAGGAGGAGCTGAGAGTTCTACATCTTGTTCTGAAGGCAAACAGAAGACTAGCTTCCAGGCAGCTAGGAGAGAGTCTCAAAGTCCACCCCTACAGCGACACACTTCCTCCAACAAGGCCATACTTCCTAGTAGTGCCACTTCCTGAGCCAAGCATACTCAAACCAACACAATCATTAATCCAAAAAAAAAACAAAAACAAAAACAAAAAACCCACAGACTTTTCCTGCAGGCCAATCTAGTGAAGGATCTCAATTAAAGATCCACCTTCCCAAATGATCCTCAGATTGACTAAAAACAACCCCCCCCCAAACCTAACCAGCACACACCTCTTCCAGAACAGCCAAGTTATACCAGGTGCTCACTACCTATCACCTGTACCCTAACTCCAGATCTGATACGGTTTTCTGGCTTTTATGGGCAGCTTCACACATGTGGAACACACACGCACATACACACACACACACATAAAAAAATAAAATTAGCTAGAAAAGAAAGCCAACAATAAAAAAAAGAAGCAAGGGTGTGCATAGACAGACAGACAGATGACTGATAGACACATAATGGCACATCCCTGTAATCCCTGTAATCCCAGCACTTGGAAGGTTGAAATAGGAGGATCACGATGAGATCATCCTAGGCTACATATCAAGTGTGAGGCCAGCCTAGGCTACATGAGACTATATCAAAAAAGAAAGTACTCCACAGGGCTGGGAGGTATTCCCAAGTCGACATTGCACTTCGATTAAGTACTCTCTGTTTGAAACCTCTCTGTGGTTCCATCTCACCCGCTGGCAGAGCCAAAGCAGCCTTAAGCCCAAGCCATCTGTTTCGTGTCCCTCTGACCTTCCTGTTCTCCTTTTCTCTTTGCTCACTTGTCTCCAGCCACGTGGATCTAAATTACAAGACACAGTCTCGCCTCAGGACCTTTATGCCAGCTGCTTCCAGCCAGAGAAGACTCCCCTCCACTCCCCAGGGTTATGAACAAGTAAATTGAGTACAGTAGTGTGTGTGTGTGTGTGTGTGTGTCCCGCTGAACCCCATGCCACAGTGATAACAGCCCAGAGCGACACACAACAACCTGGATACTTTCAGTGTTGAGAGGGGAAAAAGCCAACAGGGAGAACAAACTTCCCGATTCTGTAACTATAAAATGCAAACAGATGTAACCAATCTATGCTGTCAGAAATCAGAGCGAGGGGCAGCAAGAAAAGACATTTGCCACTATGCCTGAGGACCAGAACTCCATCTCGGGGACCTACAAGGTAGGAGAGAAGTGACTATGTGCGGAGACACGCACCTCCCTCCCACCCCACGCCCCAACAAAGCAACAAATGGAATAGCAAAAGAGGTCACAGTGACCGTGACCTTGGAGGAAGGGGAGTGGATTAAGAGGACCCTGGAGGGAACCCTTGAGGGCTGGAAATGGATTTCTGGTGTGGAAGCTTGGGCGTGAGGGGTGTTTAGTTGGTGGGAGTCATTTTTCCACACCACCTCTGTGCTCCCTCCAGCGTGGAAGCAGACCCTTCTCAGGCCCCAGCCTCCAACAACCCATTATGAAGGGCATTGCTGGCCTCTTCCCAGGTTGCTCAGTGTTTATCGCAATGCATGTTCCAGACAGCTCCTTGGAGGTCTGGGTGGTGGGCGGGTGAACGCAGACAATGAGAGACCTTGGAGGATGGAGTTTCCCTGCGCCACCCGGCATAGTTCTCATTACAGGAAGGACGCTTTATAGGCTGAATCTCTGAGTATTCTCACTCCCAGGCTCTTTTCTCCACAACGCGGAAGGGGGGGAGGAGGGGAGGGGACGGGGGAGAACACTCACAATTATTTACATTGAAGTTTTGTTTTATCAGCCCGTAATCAAAAGACCCAACTTCAAATTGTGAGTTTTCAATAAATTGTAAATAAACAAGAGCGCTTGTTTTTTGTATTGTAATGTTTAAGTCTTTCCGCACCAGTGAGGCAGCTCCATGAGCATTCTATCCAGCTTAATGAACTGATTTTGATGCCCTGGACTTACGAGGTGGAATGAGAGAACGTGTTCCTGCAAGTTGTCCCCTGACCTGTTGCGCACACACACACACACACACACACACACACACACACTTAAATTATCAAGGAATAGAAGTCTTTTGCTATCTGTCAGGACTGTGTATGTGAGGTTCAAGAAGTAAAAATGTTCGGTCTTCGTTTCTTCCTTGGCTATGAGTACTTTTACTTTTCCTGGTAATTACAGGAAATAATTTCTTCCTGTAAGAAATCGAGGTGCTTGGCAACCTCCGGGTTACTATTGGAGATATTAGGAGGTGTGGTCAAGTTTAGGAAAAAAGCCCTCACTCCCTGTAGCTGGATAGGAATGCCTCTCAGAGAAGATGGGGTTGCGATGTAGGGCAGGAGCCAGGCACTGAGGGGCACAGCCACAAGACAGACAGGCCTGAATAGTACTGAAGATAAAAAACAAATAATTTAAGGACTAGGGATGTAGCTCAGAGTTCGAGCCACTGCCTAGAAATCCCCAGGGAGGGGCTGGGGGTGTGGCTCAGTGGTAGAGCCCCTGCCTAGAATCCCTCAGGGAGGGGCTGGGGGTGTGGCTCAGTGGTGGAGCCCCTGCCTAGAATCCCTCCCCATCCCCGTGAGGGTCTGGGGGCTCAGGAGTAGAGGGCTTGCCTAAAAAGCGCATAGTCCTGGGTTTCATCTTCAGCTCTGTGAGGAAAAAAATAATAAAATAAAATAAATAAAGGGGAGTGTGTATTGTTACAGACCTTCAGTGTCAATATTACGGCTGAGGCAAGAGGATTTCTGAAAGTTTGAGGCGAACGTGGGTTACTTAAGTTCCAAGCCAACCTGAGCCAGATACCAAGATGTCTCAAATACTGAAGCATGGGGGGGGGGGGGGGGGTTGGAAGAGAACCCCAGCACCCACAGGGTGGCTCACAAACATCTACATCTCCATTTTCGGAGGATACGGCGCCATCTTCTGGCATCTGTGGACACTGTACAACATGGTACACAGACACACATGAAAAATACCATGCATATAAAGCAAAATAAAAAGAACACCCTCCCCCCAATTAAAACAAAACAAAACAAGCATAAATATGGTAGCTCACACCGTAGTCCTGGGGGGAAGATGTGGAAGCAAGGGGATCATGAGTTTCAAGGGCAGAGCAATTCACGAATCTGCTTTGGCTTCCTGTCAGCTGGTCAACAGGGCAGAGGAGAGGAGGGACCAAGAGGGCTGGCTGGTTAGTAGATGCAGTCCTAGATGCCTGGACCAGTTGGTGATTCAGCCTTAGGCCTATAAACAAAGAAGGGAACAGAGGGCAGATGGATGGCTGCCATGATCTGGAGCTTTCTAGATACCCTTCCCATCTCTCAGGGGCACAGGCACACATGCAGTCAGGTTCATCTTTTTCTGCCTTATAGATGAGGAAACTGAGGTTTAGCAAGCACAGGGCCCAAGCCAGATGTGATGCACGCCTTTAATCCCAGCACTCAGGAGGCAGAGGCAGATCTCTCATTTTGAGGCCAGCCTGGTCTAGAGTGAGTTCCAGGACAGCCAGGGCTAAACAGAGAAACCCTGACTCAAAAATAGAAAAAAGAAAAAAGTACAAAGCCCAAGTTAGAGAGCCAGCCAGGAGCCCATGGCCTAGAGCCAGGTTCTATTTTCTTTGACGATTTTTAAAAGAAATTTATTTATTTAATGTATATGAGTACACTGTAGCTGTCTTCAGGCACACCAGAAGAGGGCATCAGATCCCATTACAGATGGTTGTGAGCCATCATGTGGTTGCTGGAAATTGAACTCAGGACCTCTGGAAGAGCAGTCTTAACTGCTGAGCCATCTCTCCAGCCCCTTCTTTGATGATTTTTAAGACAAGGTCTCACTATGCAACCTAGAAAGGTCTGGAACTGACATCAATCCTCCTGCCTCAAGAGTATTGGGATCATAGGCATGAGATGCCACACGGACTCTAATTTTGGAATTCAGATACTGAATATGGAAAACTAACTGCAGAGATGTGGGAATATACCCAAGCACATCTGACTACAAACGGGGGCGGTTTAACAGGACAGAGCTATGATGCAGCTCAGAATTCCTGGAAAATGGAGTATAAATGAGCACACACACACACACACACACACACACACACACACAGAGTAATTATATCAGAATGAAAAAATACATAGCCCACCAGATGACTTACAGGGTTAAGGCACCTGCTGCCAAGCCTGACATTGGGAGTTCAAACCCAGGGACCCCACTAGCTGGAAGGAGATATCCAATTCTCACAAGTTGTCCTTTGACTACCACAAGCAGGCTGTGACATGGGATGCACATGTGCACATGTGCACGCGCACACACACACACACACACACACGTGAAATGTAATACATTTTAAATGGATAATAAAAATCAGAACCCAATATAATGAGTGTACCTTGTACAGATCCAAATTCAAACCAAGCAATTGTGAGTTTGTTTCCGAGGCAACCAGGACAGACTCTTAGATAATATTAAGAACTTCTTGCCAGTTCTGTTAGAATTCGCGGTTATGTAAGGGAACATGTCCTTTTCCCCTTCCTTCCTCACCCCCCCTTTCTCTCTGTTGTTTTATTTAATTGTTTATTTTTGTTTTGTTTTCTTGAGTCCAGGCTGCTTAGATTCTCAGTTACTCTTCTTTGTCTTCCTGAGTGCTCAGATTTGTCTTTAGACAGTCCGTGTGTCTTAGCTGGTGTTCTATGGCTGTGAAGAGACACCAAGACCATGGCAACTCTTATAAAAGAAAGCATCTTCTTTCAGTTTCAGAGAGTTAAGAACTAAATCCTGGGCTGGAGAGATGGCTCAGCAGTTGAGAGCGCCGACTGCTCTTCCGAAGGTTGTGAGTTCAAATCCCAGCAACCACATGATGGCTCACAACCATCCGTAATGAGATCTGATGCTCTTTTCTGGGGTGTCTGAAGATAGTTACAGCAAGCAGAGCCAGAGCAAGCAGGGCCGGAGGGAGTGGGGCCAGATCAAGAAGAAAAAGTGTTTGAAGACAGCTACAGTATTCTTACACATAATAAATAAATAAATCTTTAAAAAAAAAAAAAAAAAAGAACTAAATCCTGATCCACAAGCAGAGAGGTTGGGTCTGGTGTGAGCTTTTGAAACCTTAAAGCCCACCCCCCCATGACACACTTCCTGTAACAGGCCACACCTACTCTAACAAAGCCACACCCCCTCATCCTTCTAATCCTTTTAAAGCTTCACTTCCTGGTGACTAAGCTTTCAAATATGAGCCTATAAGTTCATATATAAATATGTTATATGTAAATAAATATATAGACATATATATTTATTTACATATAATAAATGAGTGGTCATTTAGAAGTAGACTACATGCTTGATGTCCCAAGTACCACTCCAAACACCCAACACAGGTAGATCTGAGAGAGAGAGAGAGAGAGAGAGAGAGAGAGAGAGAATAATCAAGAGATGGTCTTGCATGCCAGAAGAGGGCATTAGATCCTCTGGAACTGGAGTTACAGAGGGTTATGATCCACCATGTGGATGCTGGGAACTGAACCTGGATCCTTGCAAGAGCAGTCAGTGCTGTTAACTACTGAACCCCATCTCCAACCTTACCAATTAAAAACTTATCTATTATGGGGGTATGGAGGCACATGCCTTAAGTCCCAACACTTGGGAGGCAGAGGCAGGCAGATCTCTGGTTCAAGGCCAGCCTGGTCTATAGACAGAGCTCCAAGACATCCAGGGCTACACTGAAAAATCCTGTCTCGAAACAATATCTATTTATTTTTGTGTGTCAGTGGGCATATGTGCCTGCTATGGTTCTCATGTGCACTCAGTGGTCAGAGGACAGCTTTCAGGAGGTGATTGTGGCCTTCCATCTTGCTGAGGCAGAGTCTCTCGTTTCCATTGCTGGGTTGTATACTGCAGGCTAGCTGGTCCTCAAGCTTCAGGTTGATGCTCTATCTCTGCCTCCCATTTCACCTTAAGCATGCTGGGATCTCAGCCCTGATGTGGTGGCTCATGGCTCTAATCCCAGCACAGAGAAACCCTGTCTTGAAAAAAAAACAAAACAAAAACAAACAAAAAAAGTACGCCTGGATATCCGATGCACACAAGTGCATATGTACTCAACATGTATGAGTCAATATGTAGCAGATATAGATAGGAGGCCAAGGCAGGATATCCACAAGTTCTAGGCCAGCTTGAGCAAGGTACTGTCGAAGGAATAAGAGAAACGGCTGGAAGATGGTAAAGTACGGGGCTCTTGAATTGAGGCTGGGAAAAGAGTGTGTATAATTTTATAGTTTGTTTGGAATTTTGTTTTGTTTTGGTTTTGGTTTCTCACATTCTCTGTGTAGCCCTGGCTGTACTGGAACTTGTTCTGTAGACCAGGCTGGCTTTGAACTCAGAGATCTGCCTGTCTCTCTTACAAATGCTGGGATTAAAGATGTGTGCCACCACCACGAGGCTTTTGTTTGGAAATTTTTATGATGTAAAGTTTAAAAATTGAAGATAGGGGGCTGGAGAGATGGCTCAGTAGATAGGAGCACTAGCTGATCTTCTAGAGGACCCGGGTTCAATTCCCAGCACCCACATAGACACTCACAACTGTCTGTAATTCCAGTTCCTTGGGAATCTGACACCCTCACACAGGCATATGTGCAGGCAGAATACCAACGAACATAAAATAAATTATTAAAAAATTGAAAATAGGACCCAGAGAGAGCTCAAGCTTCTGCTGTGTAACAAGTGTGAGCCTCAGACACATCGGTGAGCCAGATTTATAATCCCGTGCTGTGGAGGTGGAGACCAATGGATCTCTGTGGTTGCTAGCCTCAATAAAGAGTTCCAGGCCAGTGAGAGTCCCCTGTCTCAAACAACAACAAATCAAGGTGGAGCCAGAGAGCTGGCTTAGCTGGCTAAGGTGCCTGCTTCCAAGTCTACTAATCTATCTGAGTTTGATTCCTGAGATCTACATGACAGAACAAGAGACAGACCCCTGTGCAAGTTACTCTGTGACCTCCGCATGTGCTCCCATGATGATACATGATGCCCTCTTCACATACATACACAGAGAGAGAGAGAGAGAGAGAGAGAGAGAGAGAGAGAGAGAGAGAAAAGAAAGACAAGCAAGATGGATGGATGGCTCCTGAGGAATGACACCCAGCACTGCCCTCTTCATATACATGTGGACATGCATGTCCCTGCATATGAGTATACCTATATATGCATGCACATCCCCATAAGTACACAGAGAAAGAAAAGAAGAACAAGAGAAAAGGAAGGGATTGTAACTTGGTGGCAGTGTGCTTACCTAGCGTTCACAAACCTTGGGTTTAATCCTTGACACTGCCGGAGAGTAAAATATAGTGTTTGTTGCTCAGAAAATTACAGAAAACTGTGGGGCATGCTAGTGTATGCTTGAGGTTTCTACACTTGGGAGGCTGAAACAAGAGAGTCATGAATTCAGGTCTAGCCTAGGCTACATATTAATGTTGGGGCTAGCCTGGGTTACAGGAAGTGTTGTCTCAGAAAGGATGGGGGGCAAGAAAAGGCAGAAGAAAAGAAAGATGAATGACCTGCTGGCTCCCCATCCCACATCACTGCTGCCCACGGTATTTTGAGTATTCTAGTATCTTTCAGTGCATTCTTTTCTGTGAACCTCTTATGCTCATATATGTGTGTTTTTACATAACTACATGATCAAATTGTTTATACAGCCCTACATTTTCCCCCTTCTTAAAATGTAAGCTTTCCTCCGGTTAAATCGTCTCTGTATAAACACAATCTCCAACGTTCACTCTCTGTTTACTCAACAGGGCAGCGTTGCCAGACATTGAAGCTGTCCCCAATTTCCTCCCATTATAAATTACGCCCCCATACACATCCTGGTGTGTCCCAGAGGTGGGATTCCTGGGCCAAAGGGTGCGGATGCATTGGCAGAGGTGGCCAAAAACTTGGCCGACTCTGCCTGACTCCAGGCGAGGTGACCTCATACAGTTAAAGTGAGATTACACTGCTGTTTGTTATTTCTACATTGGATTCATAACTCAGAGGCTAGAGAGAAAAGAGAATGTCTTTTTCTTTTTTGGATGTACTCAGCTGGGAGAAGCAGAAGTCCATTCACACTGGCTCACGTCAAAGCAAGCTGCATGTGTCAGCAAGTAAAACCAGCACAAGCAGGCTCTTCCCTGTCAGAATGAGACATACAAATATAGTCTTTAATTTTAAATTATGTGGCTAGGTCTGTGCGGGTATGTGGGTGCCATTGTCTTCAGAGACCAGAAGACAGTGTAGAATCCTCTAGAACCAGAATTACAAGCAATTATGAGACTGGAGAGGTGGCTCAATGTTTAAGAGCACTGGCTGCTCTTCCAGATGTCAGTCCCCAGCACCCACATAGCCTACCATTTCAGGATTCCAGAAGATCACCTAAAACACCAAGCCTTGTGAGACCGAGCAACTACTAGATTCTTGGACTTTCTGTTCACAGCTAACCATTGTTGGATTAGTTGGACTGCAGACTGTAAGTCATTCCAATAAATTCCATATATGTATGTGTATATGTATGCATGCATGTATATATATGGAGAGAGGAGAGAGAGAGAGAGAGAGAGAGAGAGAGAGAGAGAGAGAGAGAGACAGAGTTGTTCTATATGATCTGTGACTCTAGAGAACCCTGACTAGTACAGATTTTGCACCTCACAATCGTTTATAAGTGTAGTCTTACAGGATCCGGTGCCATCTTCTGGGGTGCAGATATACACACAGACAGGTGGTTGTCAGCCCCTGTGTGGTTGCTAAGAATCAAACCCTGGTCCTCTGGAAAAGCAACAAATGCTCTTAACTACTGAGCCACCCCTCCAGCACCTCTAGACCTCTATTTTATGACTAGATCTCACTCTGTAGTACAGGCTGACTTGTAACTCAACATATAGTAACTGGAGATGACCCCAAACTCACAGAAATTCTCCTGTTTAGCCTCTCCTGTGCTGGGATTACAAGCCTGAGTTGCCATTATCTGGCTACGAGGGATAACGTTTAAGCTCCCCTCCATACAGCTGATGTCTGAAACTTCAGATGGAAACGAACCCTACAAAGACACTTGTGACACTAACGGATTACACTTTGTCCCAGGAACCTCACCGCTGGGGCACACCATGGGTCACAATAGGAGGAAAATGGGCAGATAATAACTAATAGGCACATACAGCATGGATATGTTACAGAAAGCTAGGATTTGAGGGTGTCAAGATGACCAAGTAGTCTAAGGTGTCAGACTCAAGAAAAGGATTGTTCAAACTGAGTGTGATGGCACACGTTTGTAATTCTGTCATTGAGTCACAGACACAGAACAACTGCCAAAAGTTAGAATCTAGACTGGGCTATACAGTTGTGATGGTTTGAATATGCTTGGCCCAGGGAATGGCATTATTAGGAGGTGTGACCTTGTTGGAGTGGGTGTGTCACTGTGGGTGTGGGCTTTAAGACCCTCATCCTAGCTGCCTGGAAGTGAGTATTCTGCTAGCAGCCTTCAGATGAAGATGTAGAACTCTCAGCTCCTCCTGCACCATGCCTGCCTGGATGCTGCCATGCTCCCGCCTTGATGATAATGGACTGAACCTCTGAACCTGTAAGCCAGCCCCAATTAAATGTTGTCCTTGTAAGAGTTGCCTTGGTCATGGTGTCTGTTCACAGCAGTAAAACCCTAACTCGAACAATAGTGATTACTAGATTCAGCCAGAGCTACATAGAAAGAGAGACCCTATCTTAGGAAAATAAATAAAGCCATGATTCATGCAATGTTTAATCTTGTCAGTTTAGTGGGATTAAAATTTTCAAAGTGTGTGTGTGTGTGTGTGTGTGTGTGTGTGTGTGTGTGTAGTGATCGGAGGACAACTTTGGGGGTTGTTTCTCTCTTTCCCACTACTACTTAGGTCATGAGGGGTTGAACTCCGATCATCAAGCTTGGCTGAAAGCGCCTTTACCTGCTGAGACATTTCACTAGCCCTCTGTGGGATTTAGGGTCAAGTCTTTGGGTTAATCTGTGTCTTGATAAGGTTAATTGAGGCAAGAAGAGCTATCCTAAATATGAATGGTACCACATTCCATACAGAGGGGTCCCAGATGGGACAAAATGGAGGTGAGCTGCTCAAAACCACTTTAAAGTCTATCTCCCTGGGTTCAGCCATCATGCCTTCTCCACCAGGCTGGCTCGTGTTCCCTCGAGCCCACTCTCCCTTATGTTATTTTGTCAGTTACTTATTATATCGAGGAGAAACACGAAGACTATGAGATCTCACCCTGCTGCTGCTATATAACATCATCTAGTTTTAAAAGGAGGGCTGGAAAGAGGGCTTGGTGGTTACAGGTACTGGCTGCTCTTCCAGAAGACCCAAGTTCAGTTTCCAGCACCTACATGGTGGCCTACAGCCTGGTATACCTCCAGTTCCAGGGGATCCAGTGCTCTCTTCCGGCCTCCGTGTATACCAGGCAAGCACACAGTACACACATGTGCACACACGATTGAAAGTAAAATACCCACAACAAACAAACAAAGCTTCTGAATAAGGGACTGGAAAGATGGCTCAGTAGCCAAGAGCCATTTTGACTCTGCCTGCTGCAGCAGACACAAGTTAGGTTCCCAAAACTGAAGTCCCACTGCTCACACTGCCTGGAACTGCAGCTCCAGTTCTTCTGAAACTGCTTTTGCCTACTTTATTGGGTTCTTTTACTTACCACCCTTCTCTACCCTTACCTTTCCAACCCCCCAACACTAGACAGGAGAGAGAAAGAAGGGAGACATCGATATCATTAGACTACTTCCTGCTGATAAGGGGAATCGAGTTCTTTGGGGCAAGTCCAATCTTCATCATCAGGATATCTCTCCAAACAGCAATCCAGCAATGCAACAATCCAGCAACAGCATCAAGAACAGCAGTAGCTGGTGCAGCCTCTTGGGGGCTCTGGCATTTTTCTACCCTCTCAAGAGTCCCAGAATTCCAATGTAAACTATCTTCAGCTGGCAGAGTCACACCCCTGCCAGAGCATGAGACAAATCATAGTTAACTGCTGTGGACGATCTGAAGCAGTCCTTACAGCTGGGCTTAAGGAGGCCAGCCTGGTCTACAGAGTGAGTTCCAGGACAGCCAGGGCTATACAGAGAAACCCTGTTTCGAAAAACCAAAAAAAAAAAAGTAACTGGGTGTTTAAAGAAACCAAAATTCCCAGTACAGGGATCTGACACATATGGCCTCCAAGGGCAACTGCACTTACATGCAAACACACACAGGCACGCACACACACATGCACACACTGTAATTAAAAATAGAAATATTGGACTTCTTATATATTGATACTGTCTCAAACCCCTCAGACACCTTTGCCAGCTCCCTCCCAGTGGCCCTAGTGTCTCTTCTAGGATTTAGTAATCTTTCCTGATTGCTCTGTCTCCAAAGAACCATTTGTTTCACAGTCTGCTGACTTATGTAGATTTGGGGAAACAGAAAAGCTGATAGCAGTGGCTTCAACTATAAAATGACTTTGTATCTGGAAAATACAGTGGGGCTGGCTGTGGCCAGTGTTGGCACAAATTACTCAGCTATGTCACCCAAAGATAACATTAGGTTTCATCCAGTAGATTCTCTGGAGGTGGCAGCCACCAACCTCAACCCACAAGGCCTTTTGTTTTTTATTTAAAGATTATTTTTACTTTATGTGTATGAGTGTTTTGCCTGGGTTTATGTCTGTGCACCTCATGGATACCTGAGGCCTGAAGGGGCCAGAAGAAGGCGCCAGATCTCCTGGAGTTAGGGTTGGTGGTGAGCTGCTATGTGGGTGCTGGGAACCAAACCCAGGCCCTCTGCAAGAGCAACTAACTTGTGCTCTTATCTGCAGAGCCACCCTACCCCTTGTCTCTCACTCTGCTTCCCAAGCCTTTTAAAGGAGCTTCCAGCTCAGATTTCTCACCCAAGAATGGAAGTCGGCTCTAGTGGGACCAATTGTCACATGCCCATGGGTTTCGTTCCATCCCAGGCTACAGAGTAGTACATTGTCTCATAAAAACAAAACCCAAAACAAACAAACAAAAATGAGGGTGGGGATGTAGCTCAGTTGGTAGAGTGCT
>JADRCH010000334.1:470364-512371 GCA_019843965.1 Rhynchomys soricoides
GGCAGGCTCAGGCTGACACGCTGTTTTATAGAGTCCACCCGACCCGCCAGATCCGAACTAAGGGAGTCAAAGAGGACTTCCCAGAGGAGCATGCGGCTGAGCCAATGTTCCTCCTGGCTCTGACGACAGTTGTTTTTTCCAGAAATGATGTTCTGCCTCCCAGTCCTTTTGACTAAATCCTTTACTAAGCCAGCCCTCAGACCATTCCATCGAGGCGTAGCCAAGGTCACCAGGGGGCGCTGTCCCGCCGCGCTCCACCCTCTGCCCTACTGTGCACTATCGCGAATGCAGGTTGTATGGCTATCACCGCTAGGGTGTCTGCGTTGACTATGGCCGACCGTAGGAACGAGTCGCCTGCAGCATCAGGAGGAGTCTAGATTCTCTCAGTTTGAACGAGAATAAATGACTGAACAAGGACCCTGGGTGCTGCTACTGGAAAAAGGGAACAAAGGCCGGGCTCTCCACAGAGGGTAGCGAGCTTTCCTAAGCGCTAGGTAGGAGGCGCCAAAGCAGGCAGTAAGGATGCCCCACCAAATGATGTCATCTGAGGTCTTATCCGGGTTTCCTGGTTTTATCCTGATATTTATTTATTTATTGACAGAGTCTCATCGTGTAGTCCTGGCTGGCCTTTAACTCAATGATCCTCCTGCTTTAGCCTCTAGAGTGCTGGGATTGTAATCATATGCCACACCAGGCTTCTTCCTGGGTCCATTCCGAGGGAAACTAAGTCTGGGGAAAGGAGGTGGGGTGAGGGGACCAGACTGTGAGTTCTGTGCTAGAAGGGCAAGAATCTCCATGCAGGCCATCCAGGGTGTGTGTGTGTGTGGGGGGGTGTCTTGACAAGACGCCCACCTGTGGAGCTACCCCTGGAACCCTCCACCTGCCATCATGTGCAGGGCTGCTGAGGGGCAGCACTGAGAAAGACTTCCTTGGTAACAGGAAAGGCTATGCAAAAATCAGTCGGGAGTTCCCACTGAACAAAGGCTTGAGGGTGCCCAGATGTGGCTCATCTCTAGAAGAGCCCTCTAGCCCTGCCTGGGGTCTGCATCCCAGCACGGGTGTCTGTTAAAAGTCCCTGGTGCTGGAGTAAGCTTTTGATGTCAGAGCCCAGCCTGTTTCTACCTGGCTTCAAGGCTGGCCAAAGGCTGGGTTTGAGTCCCAGCTTCTTCCTGCTTCCTGATTCAGGTGTGTGACCCCCAATAACAAATAGGAACAGAATATCAGGTTGCACAAAACCATGCTATTTTAAGGAAGTATAAAATATAGTTTGATATGTATTTATCTGTTTTCTTTTTGCAGCACTGGGGGCAGAGTCAGAGCCCCATCTATGCTAGGCAAACATGCTGTTACTGAGCCACAGCCCCAATAGTGTGTGTGTGTGTGTGTGTGTGTGTGTGTGTGTGTGTGTGTAGAGCCTCGGTGCTTCATGTTGCCCCTGATTAAATTAGCTATGTATCCTAGGATGCCCTTGAACTCCTGATTCTCTTGCTGCTAGCCTCCAAGCCACCAGGCTCAGCTCCCCAGTCAATTTCTTTTTTTAAAAGCCTCATAGGTTATGCTCAGGGACCTAAACAATAACACGGGGGTTTAAAATGCTAGTGAATACCAACTGCGGGTGGTACACACCTCTAATCCCAGCACTATAGACACAGAGGCTGGCAGATCTGAGTTCTAGGCGAGCCAGGGATACATAGTAAGACCTTGTCTCTCAAAGCAAACAAATGAAAAACAAAACACACCCAGGAATTGCCAGGGTAAACTTTGGCCCGTGTTTTGGAAAGAGCGACCAACAGGCTTTTCCCAGTGTGGTCCAAGATACATTATGATGAACCATTTGGAATGCTGATCTCAGACCAATTAGCAGTAACTCACAAAGTGCCTTTCTGATTCCTTGGTTCAAAGTCTGTTAATAATTAAGAAAGCGATGATTCATTTTGGGCTTCCTCTACTATCCACACGATAGACACTGATCACCAAACCAAGACTCAGAGGTCATGTTTAAAGCTCAGGGAGATGTTTAAAATGACAAAAGGGGACAGGCTTTCTTTCTTTGAGAAAGGGTCTCACGTAGTCCAGGATGGCCTGAGATTACGGCAGCTGAGACTGACCATAAGCTCAGGATCTCCTTCTTCCAGGTCCCCAGTGCTGGGATTACAGACAGGGATGGCCACGCAGTGGGCCAGGCTCCACAACAGGGTCCTCTCTTACACACACACACCTTGATTTCCCAGTGGCCACCATTATATTCTTCTTTATTGGCTGTCCTTGTATAATACAAATCTGCAAGTTTAGATACAAAAAAAATCTGGGAATAAAAGATAGAAAAGTACCCGCCAGGCACCCCCTTCTTCTTCTGGGACCCCTCCCCAGCGGGCACCAACATGAGGTAACAGAGCGTCTTCATCCCTCCCCCCTCCCCCTCTCCTGGGCCCCCAATCTGGCCCCACCCCGTGAGACCTTGGCTCTCCGGAAGACACGGCCCCCGAATTGGGGAGGGGGCAGGGCAAGCACAGCATTGGCAGTGAACACAGCGTGGGCAGAAAGGAAGCCCTTAGCTTGTGCTGTGTGTATGGAGCAAGGGTGGGCCCAGGAGTGCCCCTAAGTGGACATCCCTCCTCCATCCTGCCCAACACTGGAAGGTGGAAGGGCACAACAGAAACTGGGGAAAGTAGCTTGAACAGAGGGCATTCCGTATCTGGGGCTGGGAAAGGGGCATCATCAGCCTAAGTCCGGCAGTGAAATGGTTCCCTTAGCCAGGCTGGGTCCATCCCTGAATTCCATCCTGGCAAAACCTAGGCATCACAATATTGGTTCTGTAGTGGTTTGTGAGGGGTGGTGGAGAGAAGGGCTTTGGGGGGTGCAGCTCCGGAAGCAACACTAGGGAAGAGGCTGGCCTCCCCTCCTGAGTGTGCTACACCCGGGGCTGATGGGGGTGGGGGGAGGGCAATTCGGGCTACAGTTCAATCTCGAAGGTCTTCTGCAAGTCACCAGAGAAGGGGTTGGAGGATTTCTCCACAGCGGGTTTGCCTTCTAATGCTGCCCACTGGGCCTCAAAGGGGTCCAACTCAGGGGCAGGGGCAGGCGCTGGCTCTGGGGGCCAGGGGGCCCCATTGGGGCGTGGACGGGCCTGGCCCCCAGGGGCACTGGGTGCAGCAGGTGGGGGGAAGGCCCCAGCTTTTCCAAGTAGTGTGGCAGGTTGGGGCTGGAGTTGGGCAGCTGAGCAGAAGGCGTTGGCCACCATCTGTGAAGGTGTGATGCCCACCACAGGCACCCGGGGCATGGGTGGATAACCCAGGCCTGGGTAGGCGGGCACAAACGGAGGCTGCATGTGTGGGGGTGGCAGGAAGACAGCCACCTGGGCAGCTGCAGTGTCAAAGGGCCCCACTGGGGCAGAAAAGGGTTGAAGGGTGGGGGCCATGGTGGGCATTGGTGGCACGGAGGTGGCTTGTTGCTGCTGTTGTTGCTGTTGTTGCTGTTGCTGCTGCTGCTGCTGGGCCTTAGCCACCTGGGACACTTCCTCTAGCCATCGCTCAGCCTCTGAAGGTGTCCGCTTGTGCCCAGGCTGGAAGGCAGCTGCAGCAGGTACGGAGGGCTCACCCCAGGCAGAAGTCCCTGGAAAGAGGATAGTGAAGGGTACAGGTTGCTATGAAGAACCCCCAGCTAGGAGTCAGGGCGGCCTGGGGATCAGAGCCCAGATTCTACTAGGAGACCGTCTCTGAATCCCAGCCCGCACCCACTGTCCTGACCGTGGGCAGATAACTCATAACAGGTGTGCAGTGGGGAGATCGTACAGTTCTGAGCCTTGACAACCCTTGATGAAAATGTATAACTGGATCAGTGCGTCCTCTGCCCTCCACTGGCCAGTACTGTGTCTGATGTTAAAAATTCTAAATATCACCTTAATTCTAGTATTTCTTTCTTTTTTAAAAAAAATCTATTTATTTATTTTTGGTTTTTCGAAACAGGGTTTCTCTGTGTAGCCCTGGCTGTCCTGAAACTCACTCTGTAGACCAGGCTGGCCTGGAACTCAGAAATCCACCTGCCTCTGCCTCCCGAGTGCTGGGAATAAAGGTGTGCACCACCACTGCCCGGCTACTTATTTATTTTTATTTTATATGCATTGGTGTTTTTTGCCTGTATGAATGTCCCTGTGTGGGTGTTGGATGACCTGGAACAAAAGCTAAAGACAACTGCTTTAACTTTAAAGTTAAAGCAACCATGTGGGTGCTGGGACTTGAACCCAGGTCCTCTGGAAGAGTAGGCAGTGCCCTTGGCTGCTGAGCCATCTCTCTAGCCTCAATTCTAGTGTTTCTAGTATTATTTTCAGAGGCTAAGATTCTATGACAGCACATATCTTCCTCAAACTGCACTACCCTCACGCAGGAAGATCCTACTGCCTCAAGTTTGTACTTTGCTAAGGTTCTGGGGTTACTTTATTTTTAAGATTTATTTATTTATTTTATGTTTATGAGTACACTGCTGCTGTCTTCAGACACACTAGAAGAGGGGGATCAGATCCCATTATAGATGTTGCTGGGAATTGAACTCAGGACCTCTGGAAGAACAGCCAGTGCTCTTAACCCCTGAGTCATCTCTCCCGCCCCCTGGCGGTCACATTTTTAATATTTAAGATTTTGAGAAACTCCAGTGGTTGGAGAAATCCATGGCTCTCAGGTGACCTGTTGCTCTTAAATGACCTTGTAGCTCTGAGGCGATCCCATGGCTCTAAAATGATCTGGCAGCATGGAAGCAGTATCTCGGTCTGTCGTTCTAAAGTGACAAGCTTTAAGATGATTTCTAATTCTGCACTGATCCCACAGTCCTGAGGTAGTATAGTAGTTCTAAAGTGGTCCCACAGTTCTGAGACAATTCACAGGTCAAAGGTTCTAACCCTGGGCCAACCCAGATTCCTAGGATTTCCAAGATGGCCTTTCATGGTCAAAGGAATGCAAGAGAGCCAGTGGAGAGTGACTGCTCAGTGGAAGGGCTTACCTGTCGTGGCAGATGGTGGCCCTGACGCTGGTGCTCCAGCATTGGCAAAAGACGAGCTGATCTGTGTGCACAGAGCATTGATGCCATCGCTGTCACCAGTACCAGAAGGCTCCATCTCAGGCACTGTGAGATCACAGAACGGTAGAGGTGAGCAAACAGGCTTTGCTGCAACCCCACCTCTACTCCCAGTCTTCAGGATACCTGTATGACCTAGACTTCTTTTCTTCCAGAAGTATGTAGGTCACTAAGTGACCACGGTCACTAAATTAATTGTGCACATGGATGTGTGTGACAAGAGAGCGGTGTAACAGTAAAAGTCAGTATGTGGCATCTGATTCATGGGAATCCCAAACCAGGATCTCAAGATCTAAGTGAGTCCAAGCAGAAGAGACTCTGAAAACTATCGACAATGTGCATTAATTAAATAGTGCATTCTACCACGTGTAAGGACATGAAGGGATGGATGCTGGCCACACTGACGCTCACCGCCTGGGGATCATATATCCTACTTTGTGGTAGAGGAATGAGCCCCTGGCCACCTCCCCAGGCCTGGCCTAACACATGCATCATCATGGTGGAGATGAAATTATGCCAGCAAGACAGGAGATCTAGAACAGGCCTGGTTCTCAGAAGAGCCTTGGAGGAACAAAGACACCATTCAAACAAGCCACAGACTGGCATGGTGGCATATGTAGCTTCTCGATCAATTTCTATGATAGCTTCATGAACACAGACAGTTATCATAAAAGGGGCAATGCTGGGTCTGAGGGTGTGACCTCCAAGTGTGGGAGAGGCTCAGATGTGTGGTATCACTTGAGAGTCTACTTATGCAATGCAGATCCGTGTTCGTGTGAATCTGCACATTGGAGGTTTCCAGTTTGTGTGAAGCTAAGAGTAAAGCATTTTAAATGTATAAATCTGGGCACGTGACTTCTGAGTACATACTTCTGCTGTATGTGCAATGTCAGAGTGCACACATGTAACTCTGAGTTTGTGACTTCCAGTGTCTGTGATGTGGATGTCAGAATGTGAATTTTCTGTGTGGCCATTTATTCTCAAGTGAGTATGCAACTGGCCACAGGAGCGGAAGGCTCCAAACTGAGCTTTGGGAGCCATCTCAGACACATGCATGACAACCGTGTGTGTGTGTCTGATGTCGGGTTGTGCACGGACAGCAAATGTGCAGGTATATGACAGTCAAGGAGTGCTGCTGGACATGGGGCTGGTCATTCTCAGTATGCACTGTCATCTGTTCTCAGCCCGATGGAGATGAATCAACACCCTCCCACACCCATCTCCACAGCCACGGGAGCTACGAGTCCCATATGTGGCATGGGGGAGCAATAGCAAGGGTCGGACTCAAGGCATGTCTGCTTCCCTATGGCGAGAGCATGGTATTGTACCAAGTCTTTCATCTCACTAGCCCACAGCACACATTTCATTCACAGACATGATCCTGCTAGGTAGCTCAGGCTGGCCTTGAAAACATGACCCTTTTGCCTTTGGGGTGCTGTAATACTGGTATGTACCAGCATACTTTGCTGAGATATTGCTTTTAGATCATAACAAAGAGCACCTCTTCTTTCCCTGGCCCATGACAGACATTAATAATCAAACCCAGTGCTCCCCACCATCCCACCTCCATTGTGTTGTCTGCTGACTGTGCCCATTACTTAGACAGACCTTGTAATTCCACTGTTCAAATTCTGGAAGTCTCCTTTAGGCAAACACAGAATATCCTGCAGCTTTCTTTTCTGCCTGGCCCATGGCAAATTTTGCTAATTAACTGTGTAGCCCACTACCGCACTCCATAAGGATTTCTTTGTTTATAGCATAAATCAGGATATTATGATGTATACTATCCCTCTACTCTCCCCGACCAAGGCAGACAGTGTTAATCTATTCCAATCCTCTCTTTTCCTGAGCTAAAGCGATCCTTCTAACATTCATTTGATATATGTCATAGGTCTATCAATCAAATGTTTGGAAAGAGCACTAAATGATGTTGCTTTCATCCTGGGGGAAAAAAAGACATCCATGTTGCCTCTCCGCCTCCTCCCTCTCCTCCTCCCCCCCTTCCTCTTAAGATTTATTTATTTCATGTACATGAGTGTTCTATCTGCATGTACACTGCATGCCAGAAGAGGGCACCAGGTCACATTATAGATGGTTGTGAGCCACCATGTGGTTGCTGAGACTTAAACCCAGGGCCTCTGGAAGAGCACCCTGTGCTCTTAACCGCTGAGCCATCTTTCCCTTGTCCATAGTAGACTGCCTGCCTGAGGCAGATAAAACATGTGCCACCTCTCCTGCTTCCCTTAATAACAGCAGACATTATTAGCTGATTTCTACTGTATTACATTTCTCTCCTTTACCCACAGCAGGCATGACTTATCAATCATGACTGTGCTAGCGCTCTTCTAGTCTTTGTTCATGGCCAACATTGTTAATGGTCAGATATTCCACACGTTTAACCTTTTGCTCCTGGCAGACAGTGCTAATCAATCACAGTGTATACCGTCTCTCCTCTATCCCTAGCCCCCATCAGATAGTGCTGATTGATTTTGATGCTCCTTCCTGCTGACCCCAGGGCTCACCTGTGCCCTTCACCTGGAAGTCTGTACGGCGCTGCAGTGTTGATGGCAGCTCATTCAACCGTAGGCTCAGCTGACGTTTGAAAGGTGAGTTCTTCTGGCTGAGGGCGGGAAACCCACGAAAGGAGCCCTGGCGAACCAGCTGCTCCAGAGGTGCGTGTCGCCGGGGAATGGCAGCAGCAGTGGTGCCTGCAGCCACTGGGGTGCCCGCCTCTCCCTTCTCTCCAGGGGATGTGGTGGCCGGTGTTGGAGAAACGTGCCCAGGCTGGGCAGGGCCAGGAGCCACAGCAGGAGCAGCTGCTGCTTCTGCTAAAGACACAAGAGACACATTTGCTAGTTTCCTTAATTGAGGCATCGAAACCAGGCCCAATAGGCCTTGTGCTTATAGTGCTGGGGATGGAACCCAGGGTATTATTGTGTATACTAGCTGAGCAGTCTCTGCTGAGCTACAGCTCAGACCCACACTGGTGGATTCTAAGAGAGTACTTTATTTTTACTTTCGTCCCCAACTGGGACAAGGTTTCTCTGTGCAGGCCTGGCTGTCCTGGAACTAGCTCTGTAGACCTGGATGGCCTTGAACTCAGAGATCTGCCTGCCTCTGCCTCTGCTGGTATTAGAGTACACCACCAATACCTGGCTAAGAAAGTACTTTAACACTGAACCACACCCCCAGCCTCTCACTGGGGGATTCTAGGCAGGGGCTCTACCACTGAGCCATGCCCCCAGCCCCTCACTGGGGGATTCTAGGCAGGGGCTCTACCACTGAGCCACACCCCAGCCCCTCACTGGGGGGATTCTAGGCAGGTGCTCCACCACTGAGCCACACCCACAACCCATCACTGGGGCACTCTAGGCAGGGACTCTGCTGCTGAGCCACACCCCTTATCCCTCACTAGGAGATTCCCTACCACTGAATTACAATTCGGCCCACCTGGCCCTCTTAGTCACGCCCCAGGGCTACCTTGTCACCCCATACAACCTGTCCTCAGAACAGGATGGTCATGACCCTGAAAAGTTCAGGATTCCCACCAAGCCAAGACCACTTCCTCTGGAGGCCACTGGGGAGTCCTCCTCTGCCTGGCCCTCCGTCTTTAGCTTTCTATCCTGCTCCATCTCCCTTGGCCGCTCTCATTCCCCTTGGCCACTCTCTCGTAGTAATTTACGTCCGCTTGTCCACACAAGGCCCAGGAGCTGTGCAAGTGTCAACTCGTTTGGGGTCAAGACTATCACCATTTTACAGATTTGAAAGCTGAGAGACTTACTGAGGTCCTCTCTGGAGACCACCTGCCCTTCCTGGTGGTCTGGTCTGACTCTCTGCTCCCCCGCCTCTCATTTTCTATCCTCCACTAGTCTGCCTACCTCAAGGATGGCTTCCTCCCTGTGCCTCTTTCTCCAGCTGTGACCAGTGACGCGAGACTTGACCTGGCTTACTTTACCCTTTCCAATTCGTTCTAACCCCTCAGCCTAGGTTCCCTCCACCCTGGGACTGCTCCCTGCCCTCTGCAAAACCTTGGGACTCTACACTTCAAAAGGCAGGCTCTTCAAGGGCAGGTACCTTTCCTCCCACAAATACATACTGCCTGCCTTCAAACCAGAGTCTCACCACAGTGGCAGCCTGGCTACACCAGTTACTCCAGGGGCTTCCTTTTCATTTTCCAGCATGAGGTAATAGGCCTGGCCTAGAGCCATGGCAGCATCCCGGGACAGGCTGGAAACGGGAAACAACCTCCTTCCCATCTCAGTGCTGTGTTACTTCAAGAAGTCTCCTGCCCTCTCTGGGCTCCTGTGTCCCTGGGCTACCTCCCCCAGGGCTCTCTGAAAGATCAGTGAAGGCAGAATTGAGTTCAGTATTTCAGATAAGCAGCTCTGTGTGGGACAGGCTCTGCTGCCAGGCTAGGTGTGCTAATTGTGAAAGATGGTACCATAGGCCGGGAGTCAGCCGGAGCGCCATGAGCATGAGAGTCAGCAAGGCCAACCTCACTGTAAACTCCCCTCTGCCTGTGCAAACAGTGAAGTGCTTTCTACAGCTCTGAGTCCCTGGAAATCAGAACTGCTTTTGCACACAGTTCCCTTCGTAAATTCAGAGGCATGCTGCAACAACTGTGGAATCTGACAACAATCTTCATGCCCTTTTAAAGAGTTATTTTTTAATCTTTATTTTATGTGTGGATGTTTTGCTTGTGCACCATGCGTGTGCAGTGTCCTGGGAGGTCAGACAAGGGTACTGGATGCCCCAGGACTGGAGACAGAGATGGTTGTGAGCTAATGTGTGTGTGTGTGTGTGTGTGTGTGTGTGTGTTGGAAATTGAACCTGGGTCCAAGAGGTAGAGGTTACAACAAGACCCTAGTGGTTTTTTGTTTTGTTTTGTTTTGTTTTCCGAGACAGGGTTTCTCTGTGTAGCCCTGGCTGTCCTTGAACTCACTCTGTAAACCAGGCTGGCCTCGAACTCAGAGTTCCAACTGCCTCTGCCTCAGAGTGCCAGGGTTAAGGGTGTGGGCCAGCACATCAGCTACTTCATTGACTTCCTGACAACATAAAGTGCTATGGTGATCGGTGCCTCCCCTCACCCCCCATGATCTACCCGCAGAATGTGGTCCCAAGAATTCCTAAAATTGAGATTTGCTCTGCCAACGTTAGCTGCTGCCCCCCTAACTACAGTTCCTCTGCAGGGATTCCTAGATGCACCTGTGCACCCCTGTTGGCACGCAGCACCCACCTTTCTTCTTGTCCCCGGACTCTCGTTCCGCAGGTCGCCCGCCTCCTGATAGGCGGAAGGAGCCCTCGCGGGCAAAGCTGGTGCGACTGGCATCGAAGGCGGCTGTGACTCCGCACTCCTTCTCCCGTCGCTGCTTCCTCTCCAGGCAGGCAGCGAACGCGCAGCCCACAGCGTGGCTCAGCCTCTCACCCTGCAGGAGAGGTGGCCTGGTTAGAAATGTTGCCCAGACATTGGTAGAGTAGAGATGACAGCCCCCTTCAGGTTGGATGTCTACAGCCTAGGGACCCCAGATGAATCCCTGAGAAGCAGAGGCAGGTGGATTTCTGTGAGTTTGAGGCCAGCCTGGTCTACAGAGCTAGTTCCAGGAGAGTCAGGGCTACATAGTGAGACCCTGCCTCAACAAACAAAACAAAAACCAACCCCCCTCACCCCCAGAAGAAAGAAAGGAAGGAAGGAAGGAAGGAAGGAAGGAAGGAAGAAAGAAGGTGTAGGGGCTGGAGAGATGGCTCAGTGGTTAAGAGCACTGACTGCTCTTCCAGAGGTCCTGAGTTCAATTCTCAGCAACCACATGGTGGCTCACAACCATCTGTAGTGGGATCTAATGCCCTCTTCTGGTGTGTCTGAAGACAGCTACAGTGTACTCACATACATAAAATAAGTAAATAAATCTTAAAAAAAAAAAAAAAAGGTGTAAAGTGATAAGATCCTCCATGCTGACCCCTAGCCTCTACAAGCGCACACACACACACACACACATATACACACATACACACACACACACTATAACCACAGAGGTACAACATACCTATGGGGGAAATACAAAACACTGCTAAAAAGAAACGAAAAGCTGCCTACAGAAAGATAGCCTGCGTTCCTAGACCAGAGACTTACTATGGGTGAGACAGTAACATTCCCCAGAGTGAGCTGCAATTAATGACGTCTCTGTCAAAACCCAACGGTCTCTTTAGAGAAATGGAAAGGATGATTTGGAAATTCACATGGAATTCTGAAGGAGGTAGAATAGCCATGCCAATCTTGAATATAAACTGCCAAGCATGATGCACGCCTTTAATCCCAGCACTGGGGAGGCAGAGGCAGGCGGATCTCTGTGAGTTTAAGGCCAGCCTGGTCTATGTAATGAGACCCTGTCTAAACCAACAAGCAAACAAAAAACAAAATCCAAAATCTATCTACATATAAAATCTATCAATATCTACATATCTACATTTATATCTTTATCTCTCTACAAAATCTATCTATGTATCTTTGTATACATATGAAAGACAGGGTCTTAATAGGCAGCCCAGAGTGGCCTGGGAGTCACTGTATAGCTCAGGGTGGTCTTATAGTTCCAAGTCTCCCACCTTGAACCATGTCCAGCCTCACTGTACAGTTCAAAGGGGCTAATTTTATGTTTGTTTGTTTGTTTAAAAAAATTAAAAAGTAAATCTGAAAAAGTTCTAAGAATTCCATTATTAGTATTTTTAAAATCTTCTGGATCTGGTGCGCTATGCCCAGCATTTGTTCAAGGCTATCTTCAGCTACGTAGGGCATTTGAGGCCAGCCTGGGCTACATGAGACTCTCTTTGAAACTCAAAAGCAGGCTTCTCGCTGAGTCCCACTAATATGATGTTCAGGCGTTTTGTGGAGGTTGGTGGAGTGGCCTATGTCTCCTTTGGGCCCTATCCTGGAAAGCTGGTCACAACTGTAGATGTTATTGATCAGAACAGGGCAGTAGTGAACAGACCCTGCACTCCAGTGAGGAGACAAGTCACACCGTTCAAATGCATGCAGCTCACTGACTTCATCCTCAAGTTCCCACACAGTGCCCACCAGAAGTATGTACAAAAAGCTTGAGGAAAGGCAGATATCAATGTGAAATGGGCAGCCACAGATGGGTCAAGAAAACTGATGCCAGAGAAAGGAAAGTCACGATGACAGACTTTGATCATTTCAAAGTCATGTAGGCAAAGAAAATGAGGAACAGAATAATCAAGACTGAAGTAAAGAAACCTCACAGAGCTGCTATTCTGAAAGCTTCTCACAAAAACAGTAGCTGTTGCTAAGGCTGCATTGTGACGGCAGCAGCGGCTGCTAAAGTCCCATCGAAGAAGGCAGCAGGACCAGGCAAGAAGCCTGCAGCCCGGAAAGCTCCTGAAGGCTGCAGGCCAGAAGGCATTGCCTCCTGCTAAAGGTTACAAAGGTCAGAAGGCCCAGCAGAAAGTACCTGCTCCAAAGGCACCAGAAAGCGTGGGGTTAAACAAAGAATAAAGGTTCTTTTTGACACGGTGGTAAATCTCATGTGTAGACGCTAAGCTTGTCCCGAGAGGATATTTGAAGACTGTGGGAATGTAGACAGATCGGCTACATAAACTCTACCCAAGTCTTAGTACTTAGCATACAGGCAGAGTCAAACGGACCCTTTATACACCAGAACCACGAAAATTACAATAGTGTGATTGACCCTTGTACAATAAATGTATTTCCCACCAACAGGTGGAATTCCATCAAAAACAAAAACAAAAACACATCAAAAGCAGGGCTGGAGGAATGGCTCAGTGGTTAAGAGCAGCTGCTCTTCCAGAGGACCTGGGTTCCATTCCTGGCACCCAAAAGATGGCTCACAACTGTCTGTAACTTCAGTTCCAGGGGATCTGGTGCCCTCTTCTGGATTCTGCAGGCACTGTGTGCACATGTGGCACAGATGTGCATGCAGGCAAAAATAGCCATACACATAAAACAAAAATAAATTTAAAAAAGAAAGAACTCAAAAGCAAGTGGGGCATGCTCTACAGACACCAAGGACCTGAGTTTGACTCCTACTACCTACTTAAAAAGTCAGGCATGGCTCCTATAAGCCCAACACTGAGCGGTGGAGACAGGTGGGTTCTGAAAACTTGCTCAGTAGCTAGCCTAGCCAAATCGGCAGGCTTCTGGTTCAGTGAGAGACCCTGTATCAAGGCAATGAGGAAGAGAACAGGGAATGTCATCAAAATTGAAGGTCACAATCTGTGCCCCAGATGAGGTCCAGCTGGTACTCAAGCCAAGTAAAAGAGCCAAATTAAGGGCTGGAGAGATGGCTCAGCAGTTAAGAGCATTGACTGCTCTTCCAGAGGTCATGAGTTCAAATCCCAGCAACCATATGGTGGCTTACAACCATCTGTAATGAGATCTGATGCCCTCTTCTGGTGTGTCTGAAGACAGCTACAGTGTACTCACATACTTTGCCGGGCAGTGGTGGCGCACGCCTTTAATCCCAGCACTTGGGAGGCAGAGGCAGGCAAATTTCTGAGTTCAAGGCCAGCCTGGTCTACAGAGTGAGTTCCAGGACAGCCAGGGCTACACAGAGAAACCCTGTCTCAAAGAACCAAAAAAAAAAAAAAAAAGATTCTAGGTTCAAAACACACTATAGCAATAAATAAATAAATAAAAAGTATTCCTTGTGGCCACATTGGGAGGAGTGGACTGTGGGGCCATATTGAAAACTTGGCCATGTGTGATCACAGAGAACCCAGGAGAAGTCACAGAGGCTATCCTCAGAGCAGAGATGTCACTGTGCCCAACATCCCACACAGCCAGGTGGCTGGACACTGAATCTGCACCACCAACCATGGACAGCAAGCATAGTTTCCAAAAATAGCCACAGTGAATTTCTCACCCCATGTGCTCTTCCAAAATTTCCCAGTCCTCATGAGAAGTGGAGGCTGTATCCACCCCCTTAACCCGAAAGACCTCTGTGGCTCACAGGACACACAGTTTTCTGAGGGCCAGGCTGGGTGATGTCAAGACCACATCTAAATGGCCATAGAGCACATTGTGTCCAGTCCCTTCCCTCCATCCTCATTTTCTGGCTTTAGAACCTTCATGTCTCCTCTGATCCATGCTTGAAAGATTTATGGAGAGGTGCTCTGATAGCCTGGGTGGGGGTGAGACTGACCTAGCCAACCTCCTGATGTATAAAAGACCTATGAGGCATAATAGAACGAGACCCTGGAACAAGGACTTACAGCTAGGTCTTCCTCAGATTCTTAAAACACCCACAGAGAAGGCTGCTGCCTCGGCAAGACCTTGTGGGGCTGTGGAGCTTGGGGATGAACGCCTTCTGTAATCCTAAATTTTAGCACGCACACAAGAGGACCAAAAGTTTGAGGCCAAGGGCTAGTGAGATGGCTCAGTGGTTAAAAGCACTGTCTGCTCTTGCTCAGAACTTAGGTTCAGTCCCAGCACCCACAACAGGCAGCTCTCAAGCATCTGTGACTCCAGTCCTAGGGATGTGATGCCCTCTTCTGGCCTCTACAGGTATCTGCAGGCACATGGTGCACATACATACAATCAGGCCTACAAGTGCACACATGCGCACACACAATAAGAGGCTAATGATAACTGATATTTTTTTCTTGGTGTTTGATGTGCCTGTACTGACCTACTCACAGCCCAGAATCCTTCACATTAGAGACTATTTGAATTTCCTTCTTTGGTGTTTGTTGTTGTTCTTTCTTTCTCTTTCTCTCTCTCTCTCTCTCTCTCTCTCCCTCCCTTCCTCCCTCCCTGTGTGTGTGTGTGTGTGTGTGTGTGTGTGTGTGTGTGTGATGTGTGTATGTGTGTTTCAAAACAGGGTTTTTCTATGTAGCCCTTGCTGTCCTGGAACTCACTCTGTAGATCAGGATGGCCTTGAACTCAGTGCTGGGACTAAAGGCATCACCACCATCACCCAGCTGTTATTTTGTCTGTTAGGACAGGGTTTCACTGTGTAGTTTTGGATAACCTGGAGCTCACTGTGTACACCTCAGGCTGGCTTTAAACTCATAGAGATCCACCTGTCTCAGCCTTCAGAGTGCTGACATTAAAGGTACCACCATAACCTGCAGACACTCCCTTCTTGAGATGTGTTGTGGTTTGCCTAAGCTTGGTCCATGGGAAGTGCACTATTAGGAGGTATGGCCTTGTTGGAGGAAGTTCATCACGGTTGGGCTGGGCTCTGAGGTCCTGTGCTCAAGCTCCACCCAGTGTGGATGGGAGGCCCCTCCTGACTACCTGCAGAAGACAGTTTCCTGGCTGTCTTCAGATGAAGATGTAGAATTCTTGGCTCCTCCAGCCTACACGCTGCATGCTTCCCGCCATGATGATACTGGACTAAACCTCTGAGCCTGTAAGCCAGCCCCAATTAAATGTTGTCCTTATAAGAGTCGCGTTGGTCCTGGTGTCTCTTCACAGCAAGGAAACCCAAACTAAGACAAGATAAGAAGACCAGGTACAGAGAGGCCCAGGACTTGCCCCAAGGGCATGCTGATGAGGGCAAGAACCCCAGCTTCCTGGGGTACTCACAGAGTCCTTGAGGGCCAGGAAGCAATGGCAGATCCAGCGGCGTGTGGTGCCGTCTCGGCATATGTAGGAGAAAGCCTTATCCAGGTTGCGGTCAGGAGCACAGAAGGAGACCTTCTCAATGGTCTGGTCTACCAGCAGGTCCTAGGAAGGGTTGAGGAGGCAGGCAGTGAAAACCATCTCTCCTGCCTGCAGTCAAGACATGATCTCATTCTGAGTCAAATGTGGACCTAGTTGTCATGGAGATAGTCATAGGCCAGCCTGCCCCAGGGTCATGATTCAGTCCCTTGGAGCCATCTGAAATGGAGGACACAGCCTTGAGTCGCAGCTAGGCTATAAGGAAAAAGACTCAAGAGCTTGCAGGAGCCAGGAAGTGGCACTTAACCCAGCCAAGCAGGGATTTCTGCAGGAAGAATTAACTAGGCAAGAAGGCAGGAAACAGCACTCAGGCAAAGGATGACCTGTGTAAAGGTAACTGAACACCCATAGCATGTACTGGGCAATACCTGGAAGGTGTGTTAGTATCTAGAGTCAGGGAAGGCAAAGGGAAACAAACAGATACCCAGGGCCTATCAGTGATAGAGCTGTTTGCCCAGCATGCACAAGGCCCTGTTACTAGTGGCCTCGCTCTCCTGCATTAGAAAAAGACCCAGACCCTGGATCCCAGTGATCTTGTCTAAACACAAAGTAGGGCTGAGGATGTTGTGGTAGGTTGAATACAAATAATCCACATAGACTCCTGTGTGTGAACGCTTGGCCCATGGGGAGGGGCACTACTAGGAGGCGTGGCCTTGTTGGAGGAAGTGTGTCACTGTGGAAGCAAGATTTGAGGTCTCCTATGCTTAAGCTACACCCAGTGTGGTACATAGCCTCTTCTGCTGCCTTCCGATCAAGATGAAGAACTCTCAGCTCCTTCTCCAGCACCATGTCTGCCTGCACACGGCCATGCTTCCCACCATGATGATAATGGACTGAACCTCTGAACTGTAAGCCAGTCTCAATGAAACGTTATCTTTTATAAGTGGTCATGTTTCTTCACAGCAGTAAAAATCTAACTAAGACAGATGCGTTCGAGTGGTATAGTACTTGCCTGGTTTATGGGCTGTATCCTCAACACTGCATGAACCAGGAATGGGGGGAGGGGGGGAATGACCGTAATCCCAGCACTTGGGAGTTACAGGCAAGAGGACCAGAAGCTCAAGACTATCTTTGGCAAAATAATGAGTTTGAGGCCAACCAGGGTTATGCCAGACCCTGTCGAAATAAAACCAAAACCCCAAAATATCTAACAACCCACATTAACTTGGCAAGAAGAAGAATATGCCAAACCTTTTTTTTTTTTTTTTTGTTAGCATGAAGCCCAGACCAGCCTTCAACTTGGAATCCTCCTGCATCAACTTCGCTAGAATCACACACCTGTACTACCACACGCCAGCTCCTAGCAGAGGTGTTTGCTTCCTCTCCCTTTTTCTACTGTGTGTCGGGGCACATGTGTGTGTACATGCAAATGGAGGGCCAAGGCTAGAACTGGTAATCACCCTCAGGCATTCTTCCATCGGAATCATTTAGACAGGGTCTCTCAATCGAATCCAGAGCTCACTGATGAGCTCACTTGCTAGCCTACTTGTATCTGTCTTCCGAGGCAGGACTTATGGGTGGGACACTAGACTAGCTCACTTGCTCATGCCTGCTTAAACCACTGCACAATCCTTGCAGGAGGCCTGTCTTAAACAGCTCATACACACAGACTTTCTGATTTGATGATAGGGTCTATTACCAGTCCTTTTTTTTTTTTTTTTTTTTAAGATGAGGCTATGGGAGCCCAGAGGGGTTAAATCTTGTGCCCAGGGTTTCCCAGTTGGTGAGGGGGTGGCTGGGATTGGCGCTGAGGTGGCTGCTCCAGTTCGTGCACTCAATCCACCCACTCTCTGAAGCAACTTGCAAATAACCATAGCTCTCATTCCTGAATTAGGACTGTGCAGCCAGCCAAGCCACTTCAGGTACACATGGCAGAGTCTAGAGGGCCCCCTTGGGAGGAACATCCCACGGCGGCGGGTGGCGGGATGGGAAGCCTTCCTCCAACCCACACACAGGCCTCCTACCTTGGTCTTGTCATCCACCACTCGGAGCCCATCAGCTGACACCCATAGGACAGACTTCACGGACTTCCGGCCCATCTGGGATGGGGGCAGGGAACAGAGGGGCCTGATCAGGATTGGCTCCTTCAGACTGCTCTTGCCCACTCCCTGGATCCAACCCCTCACTCACCGCCTTCAGCTTCTTCACGGCATCTTCACAAACGTGCATCCCCCGGGACTCCTCCACTTCCACGTGGCCCAGGTACTTGAGTGGGGGAAATGAGAGACGCAGAGTAATCAGTCATTGCCAGCATCGCTGAGCAGCCCCATACTTGGGGCCACAGTTTTCAGCCAGTCATTCCAATCCATAAGGTAGGAACCCCATTCCTGGCCCAGACACACAGCTGAGAAAAATACAGAGTTCTGTGTCCTGTCTGTATTGCTGGGCCTTCCAAAGGCCAGCATGTTTCTGTGTCCCTGCAGACATGATGTAGGCCACAAGGCTGCTCTAACCTACCCTGACATCAGTTCCAACGAGCACAGGCCAGCACTGGAAATGTAGCTCAATGGTGACTGCTTGCCTAGCATGCACAAGGCTATTGGTTTAATCCCTAATGTGCACACATGAAAACACACACACACACACACACACATACACACACAGCACAAATCAGTATACAGGTGTAATGACTCTCTCCAGAATTTCCAGTGAGACTAAGACCCATCCATTGCTCAGAGTTGCAACCTTTAAGTTGTTGGTTGTTTCCTCACACCCTTCCCTCCTCCTACTGGGGATAGAACCCAGGGCCTTGCACATGTTAGACAAGCAAGCACTCTACCACCAAGTCACATCAGCCCTTAATTTGAGATTCTAGGCAGGGGCTCTACCACTGAGCCACGCCCCCAGCCCCTCACTGGGGGATTCTAGGCAGGGGCTCTACCACTGAGACACACCCCCATCCCCTCACTGGGGAATTCTAGGCAGGGGCTCTACCACTGAGACACGCCCCCAGCCCCTCACTGGGGAATTCTAGGCAGGGGCTCTACCACTGAGCCACGCCCCCAGCCCCTCACTGGGGGATTCTAGGCAGGAGCTCTACCACTGAGCCACGCCCCCAGCCCCTCACTGGGGGATTCTAGGCAGGGGCTCTACCGCTGAGCCACACCCCCAGCCCCTCACTGGGGGATTCTAGGCAGGGGCTCTACCGCTGATCCACGCCCCCAGCCCCTCACTGGGGGATTCTAGGCAGGGGCTCTACCACTGAGCCACACCCCCAGCCCCTCACTGGGGGATTCTAGGCAGGGGCTCTACCACTGAGCCACATCACCAGCCCCTCACTGGAGAATTCTAGCCAGATGCTTTTCCACTGAGTCATGCCCCCAGCCCTTCACTGGGAGATTCTAGGCAAGTATGTCCTGCTAAGCCAAACCTCCAGACTTGCTGTACAAAAGTGGTAAGACCTTCCCACTTACCAGATTCCCTCTTATTAGCTGGCACTTTGTGTACTTTCTCACCAGCACTACATACCTGCCTGTCACATGAACCCCTCACATTTTGGGTCCACTTCCAGGGAAGAGAAAATCAGGTCGAGGACCCTAGCCTTAGTCTCCAAGATGAAATGGGCTGAATCCCATAGCTCAGGCCCAGAATCCAATTGTCTCCCCTGGGAGAACAGATATGTTGTCAAGCAGCATGCCCATAACAGGAACAGAGCTTTGCAGACACTGCCAATTTTTTTATGACCTTCTAGTGCAGGTTATCTGTGAGCCCCTGCAGAATCAGGTGACAGCTCTCCAGCCCTTCAGATTATCTCCCAAGTAATGTTTTTCTGGTATAAGACAGATGCATTAGGAGTGCTGAGCAGTGCAGAAGGAATTAGAGTTCAGGCCAGCCTGAGCTACAGAGTAAGTTCAAGGCCAGCCCGGATAACTTAATGATACAGAGCCTTAAATAAAAAAGGAGGGCTGTGGGGTAGGGAGTGTAGCCCAGTGGCTAATGTGCTTGCTTGTATGCAGGGCCTCACGTTCCACTCCCACAAGAGCAGGGCATGTTATACCATGTCACCATGGTGTGTTTTAGTACCAACAATGGAAGGTCTGGAGGTCACAGCACACACAGCTCACGACACACAGCCCCATAGTACAGAGCTTATAACAATGTTGCCCAGTGCCCCAGGACCAGCAGGCACACAGGTAGGCACAAAACAGGTGATGCAGTCTCCCACCCACCCGGCACACTCACCCTGACAGGGAAGCTGCATGTGCCCTTGCGTACCGCATCCTCATCTGCTTGCCACTGGTGTGGGCGGGATGCCTCAGGCACATAGGCTGGCTTCCTCCGCCTCAGACTCTGCCGTAACTTGTTCATGGTGCCCGCCCCGTCTAGTGACATAGGATAGGGGTACGGATCAAAGATGAAGGCCAGAAGGTGTGGGGTGAGGTTATATAGCATTAAGGATTCCTAGATGAACAGTTATTGGGGTCAGTAGCTCCAGCCAGTGGCTATTGGTTAGGTAGAATGTTCCAGAGTTGTGCATCAGAGCTTCAGAGTCACGTGGGCAAGGGGCATGGAGATGGGGGCAGGTTAGCAGGAATTGTCAGTCATGGGCTTTAGAGTTGTCCAGGTTTTGACTGGGAAGGACAAAGATCCAAAAGATGAGAATTCATGGCACTGGAGGATAAGAACGTAGGGGTCAAGGGTCATCAAGTTGAGGGTATGAGGGTCAGGGAAAAGGTAATCAGAGGTAAGGACAAGTAGCTAGGTGATAAAGTACTTGCCTAGCATGCAAGGCCAGAGGTCCAACTCCAAGAATAGGAGAGAGGGAGAGACAGAGAATGTAACACATATACAGGCCTCTGACTACTGAGCACAGACGAAGCAAGGCCTCAGGGGTGGTGTGTGTGTGGTGGGGGCGCTGTACAAAGAACCCTTATGGGAATGACTGTTCATGTGTCTTTGTGCGCTGCTGTTGTTATCTGTGATATGAATCTCTGGAGGTTTTTGCTGAAGGGCATTCATGTCTGAGGGGCCATGCCTATACAGTGGTGCATGCTATGTGTCTGAGTGGCCATGCGTACCAGCGGAGCAGGCTGTCTCTCTGTATTGTTACTGTCTATGAGAGTTTTTTCTGTGCATGTTGTCTTGGATAGACTGCAGAGCTTTATCTAGGACTGTTTTCCATACAGCACTGTTTCTATGAGGGGTGTAACCACTGTCCTTTATGACTGTTGTCTATGACGTAACTGAAAGACAGTGCCTGTGTCCAAAAGGGCAGCTGTGGGTAGCTTTTGTTTTCTCAATTGGGCCACTCCAGTTGTGCCTGCTGGATGTTTTACTCTTGTCATATATATATATGCACTTTTTTGGTTTTTGTTGTTATTGTTTTGTTGTTTTTTGTTTTGTTGGGTTTTTTTGGTTTTTCAAGACAGGGTTTCCCTGTATAGCCCTGGCTGTCCTGGAACTCACTCTGTAGACCAGGTTGGCCTTGAACTCAGAGATCTGCTTGCTTCTGCCCCCCAAGTACTGGGATCAAAGGCGTGCGCCACCACTGCCTGGCCTCACTATATATTTAATAATCTCACTCATTCAAAACCAAAAGCAGGCCTATCCCAGGTCATTCTCTGGGCAGGGAGTTTGTCTGCAAAGCAATGCTGTGTCCAGGGTGTGTAGTTGGACTGAGACCACAGTCATCAGTGTGACTTCTGACTGAGTGGCTGTTGTCTGTGAGAGTGCTGAGCACTGTTCATGAGACTATATGCGAAAGTGTAGCTCTTTGGGGGTTCTTGGGTGCTGTTGGTGAGGCTGTCTGTCTACCGAAGTGTAGCTGTCAGGACTGAAGTCACAGCTGAGGTGATAAAGTGTTTGCCTAATATGCAGTGAGCTCTGAGCTCCATCTCCAGTGCTACATAAACAAGGCATGGCCAGGCATGCCTGCACTCTGAGCACTTAGGAGAGGTGGAGGTAAGAGTATCAGTTCAAGGCCATCCTTGGTAACAGTTCAAAGCCAGGCTGGGATAAGGGAGGCACTGCTGTCTGACCCTGTGAGTCCATGAATACTGGGTGGCAACTGTCAATGGGTATTTCTTTTTATTCTTCCTTCTTCCTCCTCTTCCCCCTCCTCCTCCCCCCCCCCTCCTCCTCTTCCTCTTTTTCCTCCTCCTCTTCTTTTTCAAAACAGCATCTTACTATGTATTTCTGGTTGGTTTAGAAGTCATGATGTAGACCAGGCTGACAACAAACTCAAGAGAGTTTTGCCTACCTCTGCCTCCTGGCTGTTGGGATTACTGGCAAACACCAACATTTCATAGCTTTAGAGATGTCTCATGTGGTCCTTGTTGGACGCAAGCTTGTTATGTATCTGAGGCTGGACTTGAACTCCTGATCCTAATGCCTCAGGTTCCCAAGTGTTGGGTTTATAGGGCTGCACCATCATATCTGGCCATATATATCTCTGGAGTGTGTATCTAAGAATGGGTGTACAGTGAGTGCTGGTAGTTGCCTATGTAGATCTAGGAGAGTCTCTAGATCATGCACACATGAACGTATGTCTCTGAGTGAGTGTGAAGAAGCAGCTACTTAAAGCATCTGGAAGTGTGCTTGACAATGCACCTTAACAAGCCCGTGAAGAGCTTGATTTGTGTGCAGGCTGAGCTGCAAATCCATGGATATATGAGGCTCTGCATGTGTGCATCTGCAAGAGTCTGACCTGTGCTTAATCACTGGGTCGGGGAGACTTGGTGTCTGTAGGTGAGAGTTTAGAATGTGTGTCTGTGACTGAGAGGGCTTTGACAGTCACTGAGTATGGAAGGAAGCCTGTGTGGCAGTGCTTGACAGCTCCTCTGGTCACACTAGTAATGACCATGATCCATGCAGAATGCAGCCCCTGTCCTTTGTCAAGCTGGTCACTCACCTGACTCCGTCCTGAAGGTTTCAGGGGGCCCCGAGGCCCCACAAGGGGCTGGGGACAAATGCTGATCAGGTCTCCTGGGTCCGCCCTGCTCAAGGGAGTGAGACGATGAGAAGTTTGTTGGGGTGGGAGATTCGGTCCCCTAGGCAACCCCCACCTTGGACCTTAGCTAACCCCCTCTATCTCAGGCTCCCTAGTAGGAACCCTGGTAGTCATAGCAACTGTTACTAGGGAGACCAGCCACCTGGTTCTAAGGGCCCAGGAAGGAGTAGGTGTGTTGGGGGACACTGATGGGGGCCCTCAACACCCAAGGCGATAATGTGAAGTGAGTTTGCCCTCTAGTGTCATGTCCAGGATTATACACAAACATACAGCCATACACACCTGACAGCCTATGGTTTTCTTGGCCCTTGGTCACAGTTCAGCACACTTTATCACACAGACATCATAACAGCTATGTACCTCAGATCACAAGGTACAACTGCCACTAAATACCTGTCATTGTGTTCGTGTTCACCGACACACACAGATCTATGATGGCCATTTGTGCACATGCGTGTAGTGCGTCCCAGCCCGCCGTACACACCCCCCCACACCAACAGCTGACATTGTTCACCTGTTTTCTTAGCTATGTACAAAGAGCTTTGCCAGGCACACACACAAGGGTGAGACATGTCTAGCTATACTTCATGACAGCTGTGTCTCCTCAGGCAGCCACCCTAGTAGAAACACATCCTATTTGGTCACCCATAAGCATTCGGTCACACAGTGACCCAATGTCATCTGCATACGTCCCCACGCCTACCTGGACTGAGGCACACTGGTCTTACTAAGAACCCCCACCTCCCATCCCAGCACACACAGCTGTAGCTGCATAAGGACCACTCAACCTCAGACAGGAGCAGCCATACCAACACACCCATTTTTACACCACACTTTCAGAGTCACATACTTGCAACACACATTTGGTCGTATATCATATATTATATAGTCCTCTGTGACACCAAGTCTTGTGTACAAACCAGTCTTTACACACAGCTACATAGTATAGATGCTGATGGCCACAGCCTGAGCATTGCAGACATAGCAGCCAAAGAGGAGAGGGGGGAGGAAGGATGGCTGCCCTCAGACAGTCACATACATTCCAGAAACAGTTGTGTATGCAGTCACTCAGCATCAGTGCCCACGGTGCCCGGCCATCTGTCATGTTGGTGTCCCACACACAGCACTACCATGTCATCCTACCACAGATAAACAGTCTCCATGAGGATTCACCTCATGTAGACAAGAATGTGGCCACATATAATCAATCACTACTGCACGTGGACAGATATACAAAGTCACAGCCCCACTAATACTTAAAATCCCACATACAGAAACTTAAAACACACCATTCAGTTCTCCACACCACAAGTATACAGTTGGGTGTACACATAAATGGAATGGCCCAGATGTAGCATTTATAGAATTATACCATTTATAGCAGAAAACATAGTCCCAGACATGGCCATGTGCACGGTCATGATATCACCAGATCACAGAGACACATACATACGCGCACACACTTTCACAGGCTAGGATACCAACATGGAGTCACCCAGGGTAACAGACAAGTGGGTCACACATACAGACAGAGGAAATAGAAGCCAGTCCCATACACACCCCTAGCACACAGCCAATATCCATAGCGTGAGTTCCACACAATTAACCTTTTGTAATAGACAAGAGTTTCAGATAAGTCAAATACACAACTCAAATCACACGCAGGAGGCTGTAGTGCACACTAGGCGTCACATGGCTAGGTGGACAATCACTTACACAGTCATGGTGAGGGACACCCAACCACTGTCATACACACTGCCATCCCACAGACCCAGTCCCACATGCACAATGTGACTTCAAATTCAATGGCAGTTGCACACTCAGAGTCACACTGAACGCAGTACAAAATCAGATATAAGCACAACATTGTGTCACACATGGCCAGAGTCAGTCACAATTCTACTTACAGTCACAGCTCCACCCACATGTTCAGTCAGCCACACAGAAGTCCAACCTCAAACCCAACACAGATGTTGACACACACCAAGGTACATACATACACACAGGGTCTCACAAAAGACATACGTATCTATCTAAACACAGTCTAAAAAGTACCGGAGTCTGCACAGTGAACGGCTGCCATCACATCCACGGTCACACACACACCAAAGACACAACCACATCCAACCCCAAGCATGCACACAGACAACCCAAGATACCTCATCCTTGCCAGCTGTGATGCAAGCACACACAGCTACAGTCACACAAACACCAGGTCACACTTCTAGCCACATCCAAAACCCTTGCGAACACACACACACACACACACACACACACACACACACACACACGCACCAACCACACACAAAGCCGCTGGTCACCACAGAGGCTGCAGACAGGTTTCCACCGTCTCTGGGGAGCCGCCCCCAGCCCGGGCTGAATCCTGGAGTCTGGGGGGCAAGGGAAAGCTGAGCATTGTCTCCGGGTGGGGCCTCTCTTAGACACTGAGCAGCCCTAGGGACAAAAGGGGTGGCCTAGGAGACCAATGTCTTGAGACCCCTGACTAAGCATGGGGTGGAGGTGGGGGTAGGGGAATGCCTGAAATTCTCATTTTATTCACACTGGGGTGGAATTTCAGACACAGGGACCTTGTTCTGAGAAGGGGATTTGCCTGGGACACCGCCCAAGGGCTTGGGGATGGGGGGGGGGACAGGCTGGATCCAGGACCCCTGGGAGTATACAGTACTTGGAAACAGCCCCCCCACCCCCCAGAGCCTTAGCAGCTCTATCCAGGGACTTCAAGACATCGCCCAGGGGGGTGTTGTGCTCAAAGAAGCCCTCTGGCAGGGAAGAGTACTGATTTTGTCTGGAATCGGCTCAGTTAAGGCCTTAGCCTGATAAAGGGGACTGTGTCCCGGACCCTGAACGCCAAACCTTGCCCAGGGAGTTGTACCTAAAATTTATGTAGCCCTGTCCTTGATTTGGGGGGAATCTGTATTCCAGGATCCCTATTTTCAGGGCCTTCGCAGAGGTGGCCTGTGCTGGACCAGACCCCAGTCTGGCAGGTTTGGGATTGCCAGGAACCTGTTCCCGGACCCCCACCCAGGACCACCCTCTCCAGCCTTGGCATCTTCTCTCCATCCGGGCGCTGCTGCCGCCTCCCACCCTCCGCCACATCAGCAGCGGCGCCGCCCCCGGCCCGAGCCCCCCGAGCCCGCCCTTCTCACGCTGGCCGCCGCGCTGCGGGACATCCAGGGCCCGGGCGCCCCCGCCTCCCGCGGTCCCGGTTGGGCCCAGCTTCCCGAGTGCTGCTGCTGCTGCTGTGGTGGCGGCGACTCGGACTGACGCGGGCCGGGCCAGGGACCGGTGGCTGGTGCGGGATGCAAGCGCGCGAGCCAGCTCGGCTCCCGGGAGGATTCCGTTCTGGGGGCGGGGGAGCATCCCTCCCTCGGCGCCCCGCCCCGCCCCCGCCCATTGGCCCACCGCCTGCTGTATATGCAAAAGATAACCCCGCCCTCCTGATGACCACGCCCCACACAAACACTACCCGGTCTCCTCCCTTGCAAAGGCCGGCCCGCCCCGCTCCGCCCCGCCCCTTGGCCTGGCCTTGCGGGAACCTGCACGCATCCCTAGAGGTAGTGCCTCTCTGGTTCAGGCGCAGGTTCTGTTTGGTTCCATAACCCCTGACCTCAGATCCCCTATGGTTCTGCTTCTGAAGAACTGCTTTGGGAGGCGCCTCGACGTCCTCAAATCTTGCTTAACCCCACAGTTCTCCCAGCCCCGCGGGGGCGGGCAGAAGCGGTGACGAGGCACTTTTTGCAGGCGAGGGGAGGGGAGGGGAAGGAAAAGAAACAGACCCTGGAGTCCTGGTGGGAGTTAACTCTGGCTTGCGGGAAGAGGACATTGGGTTAGACCAGGTCCTAGTTCTGGACTCAACTGCACCCCTACCCTATCCTGTAGGTTTGGCAAAGCAGCTGGTAGGGGCATTAGGGCCCATTAGCGAAGGAGAAGTTGTCAGGAACAGGAGGGAGCCTGAAGCTGGGGGTGGGGGGCGAGTATGTGATAGGAGGGTACTTCTCAGCTGCCACAGCCCTTGGAGCAGGTGGTCAGCACGTTGGGGGGGGGGTGCTGAGGAGGTTCCCCGCAACAGATGGCCCTAGACAAGGGGGGGGGGCGCGGTCTGGCCATCTGCACCTGGAGCTGCCTGTGAGCTCCTCCCCCTTAGCACAGAGAGAAAAGAGCTGGGGGGAGGGAAAGGGTGCCTTTATTCGGAGGGAAGGATCAGCACCCACCCCCATCCTCCAATACACAGGCTGGAACCCGGGAAGAAAGCAGCTGGTAGAGAAGCAAGGGAGGCAAAGGTGAGGACCGCCTCCAACAGCCACCATCTACCCTTTCGCCTGCGGATGGAAGACCTGGGGTTGAGGGGCACCTCCTCCACATGAGCGTGAACCCCATGAAGAGGCCAAGGGCTCACTTAGATGGTGGCAGGATTCTGCTGATTCCCAGCCTCAGAATTCAAGTATGCTCACTTTGGATCAGGGAGTTAACTCCTGGGGCCTGAAGATCCAAGGCAAGAAACTAGGCTCTGGGACTAGGACAGAGGAGGAGGGGACCTCCTGCTGTGGAGCTGGTATCCCCTGCTGTGGAGCTGGTATCCCCGGATGGAATTTGTCATGGTGGGGTCGACAGGGAGGTCCCCAGTCAGGAGGCTGTTGACAGTGGCATTGTCTGGCGACTGGCCCAGTAGCTGTGGTAGGTATCTTGGAAGAGGTCCCGGCAGGCGATGTGGGCGTGGAGATGGGCACAGGCTAAAAATGCCCCAGCTAGCTTGCGGTGTAGAGCATAGGTCTCCTCAGGCGGTGGGCGCAGCCGGTGCCGAAGCAACACCGGGATGAGGCCCTGTATTCGGCGAGCAGTCTCTCCAGCCCCGAAGTCGTAGGGGCCTAAGGCAGCAAAGGGCTCCCCCAGGATCATCACTGCCTCAACGTGGGCGTCAGAGAATGCCTAGGGTGGGGATGGCAGATGCATCCAGACAGACATAATGTCCTCTGATTACTTCTGAAGAGGCAAGCTGCAAGGGCTGGGGCGTGACTCACTGGTAGAGCTTGCCTAGAATCTACCAGTGAGGGGCTGGGGGCGTGGCTCAGTGGTGAAGGTTTGCATTGCTGGCCCAAGATCCCCTAAGAGTAGTAGTAAGTACACCCCCTACCCACAGCACCCCTGTCTCCAAGAGCTCCAGCTTTCTACAGGCAAGTAACCCCTCTATTCTTCAAACCCAGGAACCCCAGAATAGATAAATAGTGCCCCCCCCCCCTTAGTACCTGCCCCCCCCATTCCCCCCCCCCCCCCCCCCACTCCTCAGTATAAGCTAGTGCATTCATTCAGTAATCTCACTGCCCTGGGATGGACGTCTACCTCTCCCAAACCCCCCCCCCCCATCCTTTCTCCAGTTGCTCAGTAGAGCTATTTGGCTCCTCCGCTCTCAAAAGACACCAGCCCCGTAAAGAAAACACAGCCACAAACACACCAGCCTCCTTCTGCTCAGTGGCAACCAACCTTGGTTTCAAAGCCTGTAAGGAATTTGAGGTCCTGGGATTTCTGTAGAACTCGATCTCTGTCTCCATCTGCTGCAGCCTTCACCACCTGGAATGTCAGAAGTCAAGGGCCAGTGTGGGTCAAGGGAGGCTTTGGGGTTTTTGTTTTTGTTCTGGGGCAGAATCTGATACAGCCTACACTATCTTGAACTCACTGTGTAGCTGAGGATTACCACGAACTCTTCCTGCCCCACCAGCTCGAGTTGAAGGATTAGGGGTCTGTACCATCACACCAGGCTACAAGGGTAGAGCAGTGCATATCTTCAATCCTAGTACTCAGGCAGCAGGGTTACGATTATGGGTTCAAAGCCAGCCTGGACTACCAAGGAACACTATTAAAAAGGGGTGGGGGGGAGGAAGTGGGGAAGGGATATTTTGCCCAACCTGGATCACCTCCATTTCCTCTACCTGGGTACACTCTCACCTAGCAGCTTCTCACTCCCTACTGTCCCTGCTCTATCTCCCTCAAGAGATCTTACAGGAGGAAATGGTCAGGGACCCTGCCATTCACTGGGAATTCAGAACTGTCTGGAAGCTGCCACATGGGTGGCAGAGGAGAGTGTCACATCTGTTGATTGCTCCAGACACTAGACAAGGATGGAACAGCATCCTAGGTTGCCTGAGGGTCATCTTCTTCATTGGACTTTGAGCCCCTTGGGTGAATCCCAGCTGAGTGCAGCAGCAGCATTGCCCATGAGACAAGGCACTCAGGATGCTTGCTGTAGAGCTCAGTTCCTGTCCAGTCCTGTAGAGGGAGGCATTGAAGCACCTGCACCAGCTCCTTTGGCTTTAGAGGGCTCCAAGAAACTGTAGCTGGGCCTCTGCCTTCTCATCTGTGGAATGGGTTCTACAGGAGTAAGGAACTTTGGTTCTGCATGGGATCACTGTGTGAGCCCAGCACTGGGACTGTAGAGGAAGCATCTGTTACACTGGGGACTACTCTTGCTGTCATGGGTGCCAGGGTCCCTGTGCAGAAGAGGCGGGCTCAGAGCAGGGAAAGGAACCTGTCTAGCCCTTACACACTGCACCACCCTTTCTTTGAAGGGTGGCCTGAGACGGACCTAGTAATTATGTTATAGATCCCCTGCCTGTGACTTGTCTCCCTGCCCATGACTTGCCTGGCCATCTGTTAGGGTTCCATATAAATGGGCTGGTTTTCTTTTTCTTTCTTTAAAGGTAGTTCAGCTGATAAAGGTGCTGACAAGTCAGATGACCTGAACTGGTCCTCAGGCCCCACAGGCTCCACATGGGGTAAAGAGGGAACTGATTCCAGCAGATTTTCCTCCGACTCCCCAGTGTCCCCATGGTGCATGAAGCATGTGTGTACATGTGTTTGTTTTTGTTTTAATTACAAAAGGTTAAGGTGGCCCAAGTTTTGGGAAGGCAATGTTGATAAAAAGTGGGGTGGCTCAAGTACTTATGGGGGCCTTGTCATGTGCCTCAAATGGCCTGTGTGTATGTGCGTGTGCGGTGTGGGTGTGGTGTTGTATGTCACCAAGTCTTCATCCTTGTCAACAGCTAGGAGTGGTCATAAAAGATCTCAGGCCTTCAGCTTTGTCTCAGACATTTTTCTCCTCTGTCTTCACGGCCGTCTGTACCATGGCCCTATGGGTCTTCCTTCCAGCAGGCTCCTCGGTAACTTCTCACAGCTCCCCTGTGCTCAGTCCCCAGTCTTGCGGCTATTTACTACTCAGGGGGAATTTTTCAACTCCATTGCTTCTCCTCTCCTCAGGCCCTTCCTGAAGCACCTCAGGAGGTAAGAAAGCCTACTGCAGAGGGGCCCAAGGCAGGACCCAGGATGTCTTGACTCCACCCAACTCCTGCCTATCCAATCAGAACACGAATTTCCTTCAAAGCCCTGAAGGACGGAGAAGGGCTCTTGGTGCCCTGCTTGCCAATGGATATGAGCCCTTAAAGGTGTTGGGTGCTGAGGTTTGGTGTGGCAGTTTGGATTAGCATAGCTGCATAGACTCTCATGTTTGAATACTAAACACTTGGTCCCAGTTGGTGGAACTGTTTGGGAAGGACTAGGAGGTGTGGCCTTGTAGGAGGAGGCGTGTTACTGGGGATGACTTGGAGGTTTCAAAAGTCCACACCAGGCTGGGTTAGCTCTCTCTGCCTCCTGCTTGTAGATCAAATAGAAGCTCTTGGTTACTGCAGTGCCACACCTGGGTGCTGCCATGCTCTTCCTTCATGGTCATGAACTCACCCTCTAGAAAAAGCCCCTGACCTTTTGTAAACTTCTTTTACAAGTTGCCTTAGTCATGGTGTCTCTTCACAGCAGTGGAACAGTGACTAAACACCTCTTGACCTTTGAAAGTTTATCTGAATATACTTTTAGCCTCTTCCTGATTGGTCCTTTGCATCCCTCAGCTCTCAGTTCAGTGTCTCCTCCTCCTCTAGGAAGCCTTCCTTGAATCCTCAAGCTGGGACAGATTCCTCTAGATTTTCACAATGCCTTCTATTTCCTAAGCCTAGCCCTGAGTCCTCTGTGCCCTTACTTCTTGTGGTGGCTTGACTATGCTTGGCCTAGGGAGTAGCACTATTAGGAGGTGTGGTCTTGTTGGAGGAAGTGTGTCACTGTGGGGGTGGGTAATGAGACTCTCCTCCTATCTGCCTGGAAGCCAGTCTCTTCTGGCTGCCTTGGATCAAGATGGAGAACTCTAAGATCCTCCAGCATCATGCCTGCCTGCGCACTGCCATGTTATCTGCCATGATGATAATGGACTGAACTTTTGAACCTTTAAGCCTGGCCTAACTAAGTGTTGATCTGTATAAGAGTTGCCCTAGTCATGTCTCTTCACAGCAGTGGAAACCCTAACTAAGACACTACTGTGGGACACAGAATGAACTCTGTGATGGGGAGACAACTATCACTAGGATCATCCAGAATAGAGCTGGGCACCAAAGGGCTGTCAGAGAATGTCGGAACTGACAACTAGATGAATGGAAAGCCCAAGCTGTGTAGACACAAGTAGGGTGGTCTATGCAGCTGCTGCCACTGACTGACTTGGGAAGGAGAAAGGGAAGAACAAAGCCGGTGAGGAAGCATTCCCTGAAGAGCTCTGGCTTCCTGTGAGGTGCAGGCTGGATGCTGAGGCCCTGGACAGGGTGGCCATCTCTGGCCCTTCTCTCAGAAAGGAGCTGAGCAAGGGCTGGGACATGGACTCTGGACCCAGACTACCTGCCACTCACAGGCCTGCTGGGATTTTGGGCAATCTGTCTCTAAGCTCAGTTGCATCTCCTGTAATGGGGCTCTGAGTGGTCCTGGCCACTTTCAGATAGTACTTGTAATATTACTGAGTGGTGGGAGTCACTAGTTGGTATTGCTACTACTAGAATAGACTCTCACTATGTGGCTCTGGCTGGCCTGGAGCTCACAGAGATTCACTTGCCTCTGCCTCCCGAGTGTATGGTAGTAGGTGCTTTACTGTGAAGCATCTTAGAGCCCTGTGTTGCTTAGCTGCAGTTTGCTTCCCTACCTGGCTTGAGCCCTGACCCACTCAGAAGCCACAGGCTTTGCGCTCACCTCAATGTAATGGTCTGTGAACTCTGTTCCAAAGGCCCGGCTTGCACCAAAGTCCAGCAGAGTCACCTGGGAACAAGGATGAGGGAAATGTAGGGAGCTGTTACCATCCCCACTGCAACCTGGAGTGGCCAGGACCCCTCTTCCTCTTTCCTGCAGCCCCACCCCTGTTGTTGAGCCCCACCTCTAGACCCTCATTGGTGATCAAAGGCAAACACTGTATCAGTGAGCCACACCCCCAGCCTCTGTGCACAGACACAAGGCCACACCTGCGGCCACCCACTGGTATATTCTAGGCAGGTGCTTTAAGACTGAACTTTAGTGAGAGCTTTCTTTTTGTTGTTGGGTTTTGTTGTTTGTTTGTTTGTTTTGAAACCGGGTTTTATGACATAGTCCAGGCTGCCTCTGCCTGCCTCTGGGATACTAGGATTAAAAGTGAGTATCTCCACACCTAGCTTATTTGCCTTTAATATAAATCTTGGGCCCATCAGATATCCCAGAGAATGAGACGTCTGAGAAATTAAATATCACAAATCCTACTAATCAGCTTAAAATATGAATACCATCCCATACAGGTTTATTCCTCCCTTACCTGTATACTCCCAGGACCCCAAGGTTACTATTTGCCAGGAACTAATATCATTAAATAATTTCCTCAAGACTGCAGAGATGGCTCAGTGGTTAAGAGCACTGACTGGTCTTTCAGAAGACTCTGGTTCGATTCCCAGCACCCACATAGTGGCTGACAGCTGTCTATAATTTCAGTTCCAGGGGGTCCAACACCCTCTTCTGGTCTCCTCAGTCACTGCACACACATGGTGCACAGACACATGTGCAAAATACACATACACATAAAATACTAAAATAATGATTTTAAAAATTAATTTTTCCTAAAATTCCCATGCATATCTTCTACATCTGTATGCAGGCACAGAACATATCTAGTAATAGTTCCATAATTTAAAGTTTTATATTTACAGAGAAGCCACACCTGGAGGTAAATGTCTATAATTCCAGGTGAAGCAGAGGACTAGGAATTCAGCAACAGCCTGGGCTACACAGTGAGACCCTGCTCTCAGAAAACTTTCAGTAGTCTTTACTGTAATTGTCCTGTACTTTGGACCTACATGGCTTGTTGTTCTCCCTATCATGGTATGAGTTCTGGCTCATCTCTTTGGTCTATTTATATTTTAGAAAAATTCATTCTATGTGGATGGATGTTCTGCCTGCATGTATTTCTGTGTACCTCTTGCATGCCTGGTGCCACAGAGGTAGAAGAGGACGTTGGAAACCCCTGGAACTGGAGTTACAGATGGCTGTGAGCCACCATGTGGATGCTGGGGGCTGATCTTAACCACTTAGCCATCCCTCCAGTCCTTTTTTTTTTTTTTGCATTTATTATGTATTATGTTATTATGTATTATGTGTGGCACATGTGCAGTGGTCAGATGATATTGCTTCCCCCACCTTCCTGGGGACTGACATTAGGGTCATCAGGCTTGGCAGCAAACATCTTTACCCACAAAGCCATCTCTGGGCCCTTGGGAAAATGCTCTTTATAGCAGGTAGCCAGCGTACCCTGATACGTATTATAAAGAACCAACCTGGTGGCTGGAGGTATCATACAGGAAGTTGGCCCAGTTGGGATCTGTCTGCATGAATCTGAACTCAAACAGCTCCCGCAGACACAACCTCAGGAGCTGAAAGCAAATCTGGAGGAACAAGAAGACATGCCAATGAGGCGTCCTGCCCGTCCTCCTGGCCAGGAGAGAAAATGAATGCCTGGCTCTTCCCAGTCCCGTTCCACAAGGAGATGTACCTGATTCCGGATCTCCTGGCTCAGGCCCTTGCACTGGTCTAGAGGGATTCCCCCAGCGAGCTCCATGCCCAGTACTCGTGTAGTGCATAGCTCCGGTACAACAGCTGGCACTTGGAAGAAGGGGTCGTCAGCTAAGAGCTTCCTGGGATAGAAGGGCAAGGAATGAGAGAGACTTCATGTTTTAGAGCCCAGAGGCTTGAACTGACCATTCTTACCGAGAAGCCCTTCAGGGCATCTTGCTTGAGGCTTTCCTTCCTCCAAACCCCTCCAAATCTCTGGCCTGGCTGCCTTGGGTAACAGCCGATACCTGGCTGGACCGGCATTTAACAGACATTATAGTACTGTGTGGTCTTTTAACTGGGTGTAGCTGAGAACCCAGGTACCTCTTCCCTCCTACAAACCCTTCTCTGACCTTCTTCTGGTTACTTGATGACGAGCTCAGAGTATTTAGTTCACACATCACATAAAAAATAACTCTTTTATGGCCAGTGAGATGGCCTAGAGGATAAAGGCACTTGTCCCAAAGTATATGACCTAAGTTTGATCCTGGGGCCCAAATAGTCTTAAAAGTTGTCCACTGATTCCCACATGCATGCTGTAGCATTTGTACACTGGCATGTACACACACATACACACATACTAAGTAATAAATATTATAAATTCTTTATTGAAGAGTTTGAACTCTATGGCTCTACAGTGATAATCACTGGTCACTCCTTACAGTCACTAGGGAATCCTACTCCAACATTTCAGTTACTTGTGGTAAACCTTAGTCTAAAAATATTAAATGGAGAATTCTAAGCTGGACCTGGTAGTGTGTGTCTATAAACCTAGCATTGGAGAATGGAGGAAAGAGGTCCAGGCCTCAGAGCCAACTCTGATGACACAGCATGTCCCAGGCCAGCCAGGGTACATAAGATTCTGTTTCAAAAATCAATCAAGAGAAAAGAGAGGGGGGCTGGAGCAGCAGTTAAGAGCGCTTACTACTATTCCGAAGGTCCTGAGTTCAAATCCCAGCAACCACATGACGGCTCACAACCATACGTAATGGGATTTGATGCCCTCTTCTGGGGTGTCTGAAGACAGCTACAGTGAGCGGGGCCAGAGAGAGAAGAAAAGGTGTCTGAGGACAGCTACAGTGTACTTACATATACTAAATAAATAAATCTTTTTAAAAAAGAGAAAGAAAAAAGAGAGGGGGGTGTGGGAGCAGACAGACCGGAGAGACAGGCAGGCCGGAGAGATGGCTCAGTGGTTAAGAGCACTGGCTGCTCTTCCAGAGGACCTGGGTTCCCAACACCCACAATGGTGGCTCACAATCTGTTAACTCAAATTCTAGGGGATCTGATGCCCTCTTCTGGCCTTTGAGACCACTGCATGTACATGGTGCACACATTTTAAAAAAAAAAAAAAAAAGTCTATTTAAAAGAAAAAAGAAAATTCCAGAAGTAATTTACAAATTTAAAACCCAGTACCACTCTAAGCAGTATGATTAATCCAACTCCATCCTGTTCGGAACATGAATCATCTCCTTGTCCAGTATATGCATGGTACACATAGTGTAATTCACTTCCCTTCTAAGGATGCTTAGCCATTTTCAGCAGCATGGCTGTTGTGATGCTACATTGGCAGTGTCCAAGTCACCTTTATTTTACTTAATAATGAATGGTCCCAAAGCAAGAGTAGGAATGTTGGCATCTCAGATATGCCAATGAAGAGCATAAAACACCATTTCCTCTTTTTCCAAAATGTTTTGTCTTTTTTAGTTAATATGTATTAGTCATACGCAGTGGATTTCATTATGGCATCGTCACACACACCGCATACACACAGACACATGCACATGATATATTTTAGTCAGCTCACTGTCACCCTCTCTCGCCCCCCCATCCCCACTGGTCCCCCCCCATCGCCGCTGGTCCCCCCCATCGCCGCTGGTCCCCCCCATCGCCACTGGTCCCCCCATCCCCGCTGGTCCCCCCCATCCCCGCTGGTCCCTCCATTCCCGCTGGCCCCCCCATCCCCGCTGGTCCCCCCCATCCCCGCTGGTCCCCCCATCCCCCAGTGGTCCCCCCATCCCCCAGTGGTCCCCCCATCCCTGCTGGTCCCCCCCATCCCCGCTGGTCCCCTCCATCCCTGCTGGTCCCCACTTTACAACCCATCCTTCTACTTCCTTGTCTTTTTAAAACGAGCATCATTAGGACTGCTTATAGGAGAATGATGATGGGCTAAGATTTTCTTTACATTTATTTAGTGTGTGTGTGCATGCACCTGTGTGTGTACGTACATGCGTGTGTGCGCATGTGTGTGCAGAGTGCGCGTGTGTGTGTACTTGTGTGTGTCTATCTGTCATAGGTCATGAAGCATGTGTGGATGACCGGATAATCCTGTGGGCATCAGTTCCCTCTTTCCACTCTCAGGGTCCCAGGGATCCAGTCCAGGCTGTTGGGCTGGGTGGCAAGCTCTTTAACTGAGGAGCCACCTCACCAGCCCACAGAGTGCTGTCTTTAAGTGAGACTACCTCATCAGCCCACAGAGTGCTGTCTTTAAGTGAGACCACCTCATCAGCCCACAGAGTGCTGTCTTTAAGTGAGACCACCTCATCAGCCCACAGAGTGCTGTCTTTAAGTGAGACCACCTCACAGCTCACAAAGTGCTATCTTTAAGTGAGAAGGTAAAATGCTCAGGCTCAATGAGAAAAGAAAAATGCCACAGTCCATCAAGACTCTTAGTGAGAACAAACCTACTAGTGAAATCGTGGCAAAGGAAGAAGAAATCCGTGCCACTTTTACCACAAACTGCAAGGGTTACACCCACCATGTGTGACAAATGTTTGGGTAAGGTGACTGAGGCACCCTGTGAAGTGGAGCAGGCTTGCAGTCCCTGCAAGAGAAGGCTGAGGCAGGAGGATAACAGTCTGAACAAAGTGGAAAGGTCATCTTGTGGGCAGAAGCCTGGAACACAAGTCGTCTTAGTGGCATATGCTTGCTGCAGCAGGAAACACTGTGCCCAGCCTGTGAGGTTGATCCCACCAACGGGATCCCACTCGCAGGGGAAAACAGTCTACACAGGGTCAGGGACTAACTGGGTTTCAGGCATCCACTGGGAGCATCTAGGAATTTGACACACCCTGTACATATAGGAGGGTCCTGGACTCTAAACAGTGGTAAATAAATTGGAGGTTCTTCTTTTTCTGACCCAGAAGTGGTGGTGTACACCTGTATAGTCCCAGCAACTGGGAGCTAGAGGCAGGAAGTACATGTCTGGTATGCTGGGTGTATTACACTTCCATTCCATTTCAGCAGATCGACTGTTGCAATATTATGGTGGCAGTGTTCCCTGACATGTAATAGTCTGCCATTAAGACCTGGTGTGGTGGTACACATCTGAACCCAACAGGAGAGGTAGAGTTCAAGGGTATCCTCAGCTACATAGGGAGTTTGAGGCCAGTCTGGGCTACACGGCATTCTATCTTCAAAACCAAGGGGCTGGGGGTTGGAGAGATGGCTCAGCGATTAAGAGCACTGACTGCTCTTCCAGAGGTCCTGAGTTCAATCCCCAGCAATGACATGGTGGCTCACAAGCATCTGTAATGGGATCTGATGCCCTCTTCTGGTGTGTCTGAAGAGAACAATAGTGTATTCATATACATAAAATAAATAAATCTTTTAAAAAATGGGGGTGGCCAAGGAGACAGCTCCATTAGAAAAGGGCTTACCACATAAACAGGAGGACTTGTGTCTTACCACCAGAACACACAAAAGTTAGGAGTAACCCTGCCTGCCATGGGGGAGCAGCAACAGCTAGGTCCCTGGGTCTGTGTCCAGTTCTAGGCCAGAGAGAGGTTCTATCTCAAAGATGAGATGGACACCTAAGTAAGCCTGTTCTCTGGCCTCCACATGCCTTGCACAGCAGGTGAAGAAGTTGAGTGGGAACCTGTGGGGATGCTGGGAACAGGCAGATGGGCAGGCAGCAGAGGCATAGGAAGGCTTTGGAGGATCCTGGGACAATGTCCTCAGATCCTACATGGGGTTGCTCTGGCCTGTCACCGGCTTTATTCTGCCTTGTGGGATCCTACTTTGGATTGGTATGTAGTCCTAGTTTATGAGGTCTCCGATACCGGCCCTACTTCTCAAAAGCCAGGCCTGTACTAAGCACTACTCAGCACACCTCCCCTAGGAGGATACTCTCCTGAGGCTACTGAACGGAATCAGGCCACACAGCCTTGTAAGGGCTGACCTGAGACCAAAGCCCATACTGATCAGGGTCCAGGACACATGCCTTGTATGACTGTTGTCTGGACTGCCTCCTCCCTGTCACCTGAGCGTAGAATGCTGGGAAACATAGCTGACTTGTGAGCCTTACCGTGCAAGTTCTTCTCTAGGTCTCTCTTTTGTTGTTGTTTTTGCTTTTTTGAGATGGTGTCTCATGTAGTCCAGGCTGGCCTCAGACTCAGCTACATTCCTGAGGATGACCTTGAACTTCTTCTGGCTTCTACCTTTTGAGTGCTACGGTTAGAGGCATAAGCCACTATACCAGACTTCTGGGGTGCTGAGGATCGGCCCCAGGGCGTGATTGATGTATGCTACACAAACACCAACCAAGCTACATCCTCAGTCTTGAGTTGTCCTTAACTGTCACGCATGACCAACCCCAAGATTTGGCTATACTATTCTCTATAGCTGTAGGCCGGCATCTGCCATGAAATACTCTAGCATCGAGACCCAGATGTACTGGCACATGCACATAACCCTAGCAGTGGAGAGGAAGAGGCAGCAGAATCAGTACAAAGCCAGCACCGTCACATAGTGAGTTCGAGACCAGCTGGGACTAGAGATTGAGATTCTATCATAAAAAAAAAAAAGTTGTGGACGGGACTTGGGTAGAGAGATGGCTTGGAGATTGGGGAGCATGTTTGTTGTTCTAGAGAACCCAAGTTCTGTTGCCAGCACCCAGGTTGGGTGGCTCACAACTGCCTGTAATTCCAGCTCCGTTCAAAGTCTCACATATATTTAAAATAATTAAAATAAATAAAAATTAAGAGTGAGAGAGAGAGAGAGAGTTGAAAACACCATAATAACCAGGTACAGGGCACACCTGTAATCCCAGCACTTGGGAGGCAGAGTCAGAAAGACCGATGCAAGTTCAAGGTCAGCCAGGGATTCATGGTCAGACCCTATCTCAAAAGAAAAACCCCCACTGCAACTTATTTATCCACCTTGCTGAAAAGATTTCATAGATTTGGGTTTCCAGGTTGGGACTTGCACACATTGGTGCTCTGAGCATTCTAGAAATCCCGATGGCGTACAACAGTATAATGTCCATACAGAACTTATCAAGGAGACCAGGGACAGGGTTGCTGGGTATTTGAACAGAGAGATTATTTCAGGGGCTGAGGACATGGCTCAGCAGGTAAGCTGCTTGCCACACTGCATAAGGATTTGAGTTTGAACCCCAGAACCATGTAAAACAGCCACAAAGGGCAGCAAGTACTGTAATCCCAGCACCAAGGTGGATACAGGAGGACCCCTGGGGTTTGCTGGCTAGCCAATCTAGCAAAATCAGAGTTTTAGGTTCAGCAAGAGATGATATCTCAAAAAATAAGGTTGAAGGGCAGGAGACATCACTCTGGTTAAAAGCCCTGGCTGCTCTTCCAGAAGGTGCAGGTTTGATTCCCAGCACCCATCATGGCTCACAGCCATCTATAAATTTAACACCCTCTTCTGGTCTTTGTGGGTATTGCATATATGTGGTGCAGGCAAAAAATTAATACACAAAACAAACTAAAAAAAAAATTGGGGTGGGAGGGTGGGGACTAGAGAGATGGCTCAGCGGTTACTGACTGCTCTTCCAAAGGTCCTGAGTTCAATTCCCAGCAACCACATGGTGGCTCACAACCATCTGTAATGGGATCCGATGCCCTCTTCTGGTGTGTCTGAAGACAGCTACAGTGTACTCATATACATAAAATAAATAAATTAAGAAAAAAATTTCTTTTTTTAGAATTTTGGGGATTTTTTGTTATTGTCATTTTGAAACAGGGTTTCACTGTGTAGCCATGTAGTCCTGACTGGTCCAGAACTCCCTAATGTAGATGAGGCTGGGCTTAAACTCACAGAAATCCACTTGCCTCCGCTTGCCAAGTGCAAGTGTAAGATTAGAGGTGTTTATCACCATACTTGGTTTAAATTTAAAAATACATTAAGGTTGAGCTGGCATGGTGACATATGCCTTTAATCTCAGCGCTTGGGAGACAGAGGCAGGTAGACCTCTATGAGTTCGAGGTTCACTCCAGCCAGAGCTACAGAATGAGACCCTAGCTTCCCAGGTGGGGAACAGTCTGGAGCTAGTGTTCCCCTGCCCTACTGCTGCAGAATGCTGATCCCTCCTCAGTTAGCAGGTCTATATGAATTTCACGGTGCAGCGGATCCCCTTTGTGAGACCACAGCAGACATGCATACAACAGAGGCCATGCAAGAATATAAGGAAGTCTGCAGCTCCATATGAGGACACTGACTGCCAGAGGTTAGAGAGTACACATCCATCTCAGCCCAGGAGAGAGGAAGGTAGCCCCCAGGAGCCTGCAGGGGTATCCGCTTACCTGAAGGTCTGGGCACAGGTGGCTTCTCTGCGGTAGTCACACTCCCAAGCCAGCTCTTGCTGCAAGGTCTGCAGGCTCTGCTCAGCAAACAGGCCTGAGAGGGAAGGGGGCAAGCCATGGTGGCTGAGGATAGCTGCCTGTCCCCAGCCTGAACCCTCAGTCTCCCTCCCTGTGTCTTCACTGGTCCCTCTTACATTTCTTTCTAAGTCTCTCACTGTCCCACGTACCTCTGTTCAGACTTCAACCCCTACCCCCACCCCCCAACCCCTGTTTTTCATTCCTCCACTTTTTTTTTTTTTTTAAAAAAAAGGACAGGCTCTTATGTAGTCCAGGCTGGCCTCCAACTCTGTAAGTAGACAAGGCTGACCTTGACTTCCGGATCCTCCTGCTTCCACCTCCCAAATCCTGGATCACAGACTGGCTACAATGCTTGGCTTTACATCTGATATAAGAGTCTCTCTGTGTAGTCTAGAGTTGAACCCAACTTTTGGCAATCCTCCTGTCTCAGACTCCCCAGTGCTAAGGTTATAAGTGTGAGCCACCAGACCCAGTTCACCCACCTCATCTGAGATTCCCCTTCCCTCTGTCTTTCCCAGAATTGTGGTCTCTGTGGAAGTCTGGCTCCTGGGCTTGGCTCTGTCACAGGAACTGTCCCAGCCCCCAGCCTAAAGCAGCCCTTTTCACTGGCTGTTTAGCCAAGGATGACCTTGAACTTCTGATCTTCCTACCTTCCCCTCCTGAGCGTGGGGGTCCTCTGTGTACTACCATACCTTATTTGGTACCAGAGATCAACCCTGGACCTCCAGCCTGCCAGACAAGCACTCTCCTGAGCTACATCTGCAGCCATTTTCACCTCTTGTTTCTGCCCGCACTCGCACTGCTCTCTGCCTCTCACCTGCCTCCATCCAGACCCGCCTACATCTCTCTACTTCCTAGCATACCTTGCTCTACCTTCCCATGACCCAACACAGATATATTGCCAATCAAGTCATCTCTTCTGCGGTTCCCCTGCACATTGCACATCTGTCTGTCTGTCTGTCTATTTGGTCTGGGCTTGTCCCTCTGTAGCCATGTCACATGTACACTCATTCTCTCTGAACTTCCCCTGCTTGGCATCCTCCTGTCACCTGTGTGACATCTGTGCACCTACAATGCTGTCTGTCCCCTGTCTAGTCCCCCTTCCTATCTTTAAGCATCCCTCCCACAGTGGGGATGGAGGGGGCACCTCACCCTCTGGCAGGCCCACACTCATCTTGAGCAGGGCCAGCAGGTTCTGCACGTCACTCTGGATGCTCTGGGCAACACCTGGGTACTGTCAAGAGGGGGTGTGTGTGTCAGGAGTCACCCGTGCCTTGGGGACAGCACAGTGCCCACCCCCAGCCCTGCCCAACCCCTCTGCTCACCTGGATCTTCACAGCCACCTCAGTCCCATCCTTTAGCACACCTTGGTGTACCTGCCCAATGGAGGCAGCAGCAAAGGGCACTTCCTCGAGGGAGGCCACCTTGTCTTGCCAGTCCTTGCCTAGCTCCTCTTCTAGAACTCTCTGAAATGAGCAAGCATGACGGTTACCATCATGGTTCCAGGCAGCTGACTTTAGTCCCTGTACTGGTGTGCTGTGTTAGTTAGGGAGCGTGTTGTGTTAACAACCCCGAGGTTCACTCTTGGCTGATACATCGTTTTACACATGTGGAAACTGAGGCTCAGGTGACCAACCAGGTTCACTCTTGGCTGATACACTGTTTTACACATGTGGAAACTGAGGCTCAGGTGACCAACCAGGTTCACTCTTGGCTGATACATTGTTTTACACA
>JADRCH010000334.1:512381-537333 GCA_019843965.1 Rhynchomys soricoides
TACATTGTTTTACACATGTGGAAACTGAGGCCCAGGTGACCAACCAGTCAGCGTGTTGCCAGATGTTCATCACACTGTGAATCGGCATTATGTCACTTACCGGAAAGCCCTGTTTGCAGTTGTGCGGTGGCTCAGCCTTAGCACACAGCTTCAACCCCTCCAACTGGAACACACACACCCTTAGTACTCACCTTTAATCCCAAACAATAAAGGGAAAGGTAGTTTGTAGAAGGAAGCAGCCATGTTTGAAAGTGATGTCTAATTGAGTGGCAGAGAAAGATTTGACAGCATAGGATCTTCCCAGTCCTCATGAGAAGAGAGAGAAAAGGGAAGCTACTCAAGGGACAGACAGACAGTCCAGGAGAAGAGAGAGCAGCACAGAGAGGGAGGAGGAGGCAGTTTTACATGTTTTACAGAGATGGACGGAGAGAGAACAAGCTAGACACAAGTGATGGCAGAATTAGCAAGAGAACAAGAAGGAGCCAGAGGATTAGAAAAGATTGCTAGAGTTAGAGGCCAAGCAGAGCAATTCAGTAAGAAGCTGAGAGAAGCCAGGTTGAATCAGTCAGCTGGGAGAGGAATTTAAACAGAACAGCTGAGTTGAACCAGCCAGCCGGAGCTCAGAAAGATCAAGAAAGGGTGAGTTTACTCAGCAGTAAGTCTCAAAGGCCGAAAACATTCTAGACCTAGATTAAATTGTACGGAGGCTAGACGCTTCCAGGACTAGGCCTAGGTTAGCAGACGGAGGCAGTAAGCCTCAGAGACGACAATTACAACAGGAGAATAATAGTTACAGTTACACAGATGCCATTTTTTCATTTTGTCTTTGAGTGGAGGAAATCAAAGTAGATTTAATTAGAAAAATAAGAACGAACTCCTAAGATTCAGAGAAGTCCCACAGGAATACCTACATTGGTTCTATTTGTTTATTTGTTTGTTTTTTAAGGCACTGTGAGTTTCACTGTGAGGTCTTGACTAGCCTGGAATACATGATATAGACCAGGCTGGCTCCAAGCTCACAGAGATCCACCTTCCACCGCCTCCTGAGGGCTGGTATTAAAGGTATGCACCAGCACACCAAGGGAGACTGTTAATGACGATTGATAACATTCCTTGTTAGAGTTCCATATTATTAAGGCATTAAAAAACATGATGAAGAGGACCTTCCTTTTGGTTCTGGTGTGTTTATAGAGTGTCTCACTCAGAGAGCCATGGTGACTACCTGGGTCATGCATGTGACAAGGAGCAGAACCCAGATGGAAGGCAGGTAGGTAGCTGGAGCCTAGGTCTTTATACACTTACAGAACAGCTCCTGTCGTCATAGTGCCAGGTTCAATGGTATCCTATTTAAGGGTAACATCTCCTGCAATTTTGTTTGTTTGAGATGCAGTCTAAGGCTAGCCTTGGATTCTCTGTGTAGCTTGGGATGATCTTGAACTCCCGATCCTATGCTTCCATCTCCAACTACTAAGACTATACAAGTGTTGTCAAATGTCCTAGCATGATCTTTTTAAATTAATCACAGCTCAAACTTACATGTACTCATGTGTGTCAGGGTCAGGGAGTGACAGTGACAGGGAGAGGTCTAAGATCTTTATGTAATATAAACTATTTTGCAGATTATATGTTGAGCTATGTAATCCCATGTCACCATCCATCCAAACTGGATACTTACCATCATCTGCCAGCGGGGCATAAAGTCGGCACTCTGTCGGACCCTCTCGAAGATTCGCTGAAGCTGGGGGCTGATAAAGCTGTTGTCTTGGGAGACAATGGGGTGAGGGGATTAGTGAGGAGGATGAGGGGCTCCAGGTGAACACCTGAAATCAGGACTTGTGCTGGCTGGGTGAGGTGGGATGGGAATGAGGTCAGAGGTCAGGAGGTGAGGATCATGCTGTACCCTGGATGCTGAGCATTTGGCCGATCTTGAGGGCAGCCCCCCGGACTGTACATAAGGTCTGCACGATCCTTTCAGCATTGGCCTCAGAAAGGAAAGGACTGGAGCCCAATCCAGAGACGTTGTCTATGGTGAGAAGCAAACATCAGTATCGTATGCACAGAGCCTTCCTATGTACCCTCTATATAGACCAGGCTGGCCTCAAACTCCTAGAAACCCATGTGCCTCTGCCTTCCAAGTGTTGGGATTAAATGTGTGCATGGAAACTTTACACCATTTCCAGTTTAACTTTTTTATCTTAAAAACTTACTATGTAGCCCAGGATAGCCTCAAACTCATGAAAATCCTCCTGCCTCTGCTTCCAAGTGCTGACATTACAGGCAAGAAATTATTTAAAAAAAAAAAAAATCTATTAGTCACTATACCACCACTGCACAGCCATCAGGGGGGCCAACATAAAAATGCTAACACCAAGTGTTGGTAAATCTGGAGCAGCAATGTAAACTCAGTCAGACATGTCTGGTGAGAGTGTGCTAGCATGGCCCTCTGACAGAGGCAAAGTCTAGAAAAGCACATTTCCACAACAGTACAGTTCCTCTTCCAGGTGTGAACTCAAGGGAAAGAGACAGAGTGACTACACAGTTCTGAACACACACTTACTACACCTTGAGACATGGGCACATCCCACTGACATAAAGTTGAACCACAGAGGTCAGATGTGTTTACAGCGGTGGAAGGGGATGTCTCTAACTGCACCACTTAGGCAGCCTGAGCTAAAGGATTAGAAGTTCAAGACCTTTAATCTTAGAACTCTGGAGATGGAGGCAGGTGGAGCTTTGTGAGTTCAAGACCTGGTCAATATAGCAAGTTCTAGAACAGCCAGGGCTACACACAGAGACTCTGTCTCAGTAAGTAAGTAAGTAGTAAAAAAATAAATAAATTTATTTTAAGGAGTTAAATTTGCATGTATAGTCTAATAAAGTATAAATAAATAAAAGCCACATAAATGCTGTCTTCAGAGTGGTCACTATATTTTATGGCGCTGGAGCTTGAACTTAGAAACATGTATGAGTTCATACATGCTGGGTAAGCACCACCGAGCAGCCCAAACTTGTTGAGTCTTCAAAAAATTTAGTCACAAACCAGGCATAGTGGCCCATGCCTTTAATTCCAGTATCGGGAGGCAGAGGCAGATCTCTGTGAGTTTGAGGCCAGCCTGGTCTACAGAGTGAGTTCCAGGACAGCCAAGGCTATATAGAAAGATGTCACACACACACACACACACAAAAAAAACCAAAAACAAACCAAAAACAAAACCAAAAACCCAAAACAAAAAAACCCAACAAAACCAAAAACCAAAAAACTTTTCTGTTTTTTAAAAATAACAACCCTCTTTTTATTTTTCTGTGGGGCTTCACTAAGTTCCCTGGGTTTCCTTTGAACTTGCTTTGTAGCCAGGCCAGACTTGATGTCTAGAACAGCTCGCTTGTTTTAAGATTTAATTTTTTAGCTAGGTAGGGTAATGTACACCTTTAATCCCCCAGCACTTGGGAGGCAGAAGCAAGCAGATCTCTGATATTGAGACCAGCCTGGTCTACAGAGCAAGTTCTAGAACAACCAGTGATACAGAGAAACTCGGCCCCAAAAAACAAACAATTTTTATTTATATTTATGTATATGTGCGTACGTGTATATGTGCATGCATACTTGCAAGCGTGCGTGTGTGTGTGCACGCCCGTGCGTGTGTGCGAGCATGCACGCGTGTCTGGTGTATGCATGAATGCATTTCATGTATGCATAAAATCCGAATCGGCCAGAAGAGGGCGCTGTATTCCCTGGAACTGGAGTTACATTGAGTTGTGAGGCACCTGGTGCATCCTAGGAACTAGTCAATGTGTGTAACTTCCGTGTGCTAGATAAACAATTAACACACACACACACACACACACACACACATACACGGAGCCCATCACTAGTAAGGAAAGCCCTCAAGGCTGAATGAACCCAGGTGAAGTCACTACTCACCATGCTGCAGACTTCCACCTGGCAAGGACTTCTTGGTCACCTCAGCCAGCACTCCCAGGCCCAAGCCCACAGCCAGCCCTGAAGAACAAGAAAGGAAGCTGAGAGCCTGCTTACCTGAGATCTTCTCTAAGACTCTCACTTCTGCTTAATGCTGTCTGGAGACCCTCCATTGCCTACAATCCTACAATCCAGACAGACACCCTCCTAACTGAGCTGCGTTCTGGCTTTACTTTTCTTTTAGTACTCTGGATGGAACCCAGGGTCTCATGTGCTTCCCAAACTCTACATCCCTAGCATCTTTAATAATAATAATTAAGACAGTGTTTTACTATGTTGGCCAGCCTGGCCTGGAACTGGCTATGTGGTTTAGGTTAGCCTTGAACTTGTAATCCTGCTGAACTTTCCTAATAGCTGGGGCTACTATTAGAGGTGACTCACACTTAACCTTCCTTTCTTCTGACACACTTCTGTAGCCTAGGCTAGCCTTAAACTCATTGTTACCTGAACTCCTGATTCTCCTGTTTGTACCTCTCAAGTGCTGAGATTTTCGGCACATGTCACCATATCCACCCTTCATTTTCTATTCATTATACATATATTTTTACTTGTGGTCCCGGGGTAGAACCCAGGCCTCATGAATGTCAGATGCGCTGCCCCCTTAGCCCTTCTCTTTATGCCCAGGACACATCTCTCCATGGATCCCTCTCACTGAAATCTGGTATAACCGAGCAGGTCCCCTCTTCATCCCCTCCTTTAATCTTCTCTTCTGCTTCCATTCTCCTCTTGGACACTTCTTGGAGACAAGCTCTCACTGTGTAGCCCTGGCTGGCCTGAAACTGGCTATGTAGATCAGGTTGGCCTAGAACCCAGAGATCTGCCTGCTTCTACCTAAGTCTGCATCACCATTCCCGACTTTGACTCTCTGTCACCATCTCTAGCGTGCAGCTGGCATTTGCCAAGTGTGCAATGTGCTCCTGTATTACTGCCAGTGTCTCATGTGTTTGTTATGGTCTGATCCCCTCTCCAGTATAGCTGTAGCCATTTTGTTCCATGCCTGCCAGCTGTTTCATATTGTTGCTGTGACATGCCTGCCAGTCATTGACACAGAGAAATGACTTGGCTCAAGGACATGCTGGCCACAAACCCTGTTTTGTTCTGGATGTTCTGTATGAGGTTTGCTAATCTTAAGAAATTCCACAAAGCTTTACGTAAGACCCATCAAATCAAAGGTCAACATGAACTGTTATGTCTAAAATATAGAGTCAGAGCTGATCACCAGGCAGTACTTCCTGCACTTGCATATAAACTCATTGTGTGTGTGTGTGTGTGTGTGTGTTTTCTGCATTATACGCTGACAGAAAAAGGTATCTGTCATAGTTCAGATAATTCTGAGCTATGTCCCTGGTCTGATCAGTATCAGGGTGTGCGTTCAATAAACTATTCTTGCTTAAGAAGATCAGTGTTGGGCTGGAGAGATGGCTCAGTGGTTAAGAGCACTGAATGCTCTTCCAGAGGTCCTGAGTTCAAATCCCAGCAACCACATGGTGGCTCACAACCATCTGTAATGGAATCCAATGCCCTCTTCTGGTGTGTCTGAAGACAGCTGCAGTGTACTCATAAACATAAAATACATAAATATTTAAAAAGAAGATCAGCGTTCATACAGTTTGTGTGGCGATTCCTGAACCAACAGTGTTAACATATTTCGTTCTCACACCTCTGTGAAATGTGTTTGACAGGAAAGCTCACATCTTGCAGAAAGGAAAACTGAGGCTCAGAGAAGTTAAGTAAACTGCCCAATGATAATACGAGAATATCCCTCTCCTCTGAAACCCTGGGCATGCAGCTGCCCAGGTTCTACCCAGAGCTTGCAATTGCCTTTGTATCTCTGACATGTTAACCTGTGAAGAAGGAACACTCTACATTGTAATAACCAGTAGACACCAGGGCCTGTTATCTCAACACATGGAAGGTGGAGTCAGGATTGGGGCTTTGAGGCCAGTGAGGTTACAGAAGACATCATCACAAAAAGCATTGTGTGCTGGGGTGTGTTGGGAGTGTGTGGTGCAGGCCTTTAATCCCAGCACTTAGGAGACCAAGGCAGGCAGATCTCAGAGTTCCAGGCCAGCTAGGGCTGCATGGTGAGACTCTGCTTCAAAAACAAAGAAATCCTATGTGTATAAACATACGTATCCGTATTCAGTATTTATGTTTTCTTAGATGCTATTTTCTTCTTTCTTTCTTTCTTTCTTTCTTTCTTTCTTTCTTTCTTTCTTTCTTTCTTTCTTTCTTTCCTAGACAAGGTCCATGATGCCAGGTTGGTCTTGAATTTGTGGGTGCAAGCAGTCCTACAATAACCAAGCAGGCAGCTGGGCCTCCAGCCATGCACGACCAGGCTTGGCTTTTCAATCTTTCGGCCTTAGCTTCTCAAGAACAGGGCTTACAAAGGCCCTTTCCCTCCTTCTTTACCTATCTCTCCTTTAAACAGGGTCTGACGTAGTGCAGGCGGCCTCAAACTTACTGTGTAGCCAGGGATGGCCTTGAACACTAGATCTTCCTGTCCCTTCCTACTTAATTCCAACTGCTGAAATCACAGGTGGGTGGCCTGGCCGCCTCTTTTCCTTTCTGAAGGGTTGGACTGCAACACATTCCTTTATTTCATACATGTCTGAGCAATCCTGCTGTAGAACCTAAAGTCCAGTCACCTCATCTTTCAGCCCCCACTCCTCCATCAATAGAAGAAATAAACACACGCCTACAAGACCTTGCTCACTACAGTTTCTTGATAAACATTAAGGTTTACATTCTATTTTCCTGGGATTTGCAGATCTTTGTCTCCATTCCTCTTTTCTTGTCTCTCTCTCTCCCTCCTAACCCTGTCTTTGATTCACCCTTTCCCTTGCTTCACCTGTAAATGTTGTTTCTGATCTAGGTCACCCGAAGATCCCCGCATGTCACACCTACCCCCAAAGCTGGCCAAGCGACTGACGCGGGAGGCAGGTACCTTGCGTTCACGAGATCGATCACTCAGCTGAGAAGGAGAGGTGTGAGGTAGAGAAGGTGGACAGAATGGCAGCAAAGCCCTGCCAATCTGCTGCCACCTTCCTCAGGGTATCACGCTGGGGGGGGGGGGAGGGACACGCAGGAAGCAATGATACCTGGGGTCGGGGTGCCTTCCTGAGCCGGGCCTCCCGTGCCCTGCGAATGTCATCTTCACTTAGGCCTCTTCCGGGCTGGTCTTGATGAACACTTTGGACCAAACAACTCCTACATGGCCCCTGCGGAGAAGTGGAATTTTTTTTTTTTTTTTTTTTTTTAATGGTTTTTCGAGACAGGGTTTCTCTGTGTAGCCCTGGCTGTCCTAGAACTCACTCTGTAGACCAGGCTGGCCTCGAACTCAGAAATCCGCCTGTCTCTGCCTCCCAAGTTATGGGATTAAAGGCGTGCGCACCACTGCTGGCGAGAAGTGGATTTTAATAGTATGAAGGTCTAATCCCTTTAGGATTCATCTCCATAATTTTACCTCCCCCCCCCCCACCTCTTTTCCTTGGAGGCACCCTTCCCAGCCTCTTACCCACCAGTGGGGCCTAGGTCCCAGGGCCCCCCCACAGCGCAGATGAACAGCCCTGCCCAGCGGTCCACAGGTCCTGCGCAGCATGGCACCTAGCTCCAGCCACATTGCCTAAGAAATAATAAGGATTACAGGACTGGGCCTCCTGTTTTGCGCCCTTATTTGAAAGCTCCCCCTCGCCATATCTTCTCCCCTTTTAATTGATTTCCAAGTAGTTCTTAGTTACCCACACACACATGAATTGCTAAGAACTCATGTTTTCCCTAAGTGCCTCCCCAACCCCCCCACCCCCCCCAAACTCCACGCTGTTGCTAAGGTTCTCTCCTGTTGCTAGACGTCCACAGATCCTCCAGGACTACTCTCTACTTCTCAGCGCCCTTCTCGTTGCTAGGCATCGCCTTACCCTGGGCTGTAGGCATCCAAAATTCCTGTGCTGCCTCCCCCCCCCCCCCCCCCTAAACACCCCGTTACGGGGCACCTCCCCCGTTGTTAAGCCCCCAGTCCACCAGGTTTAGGCTCCAGGTCTAGCACGCGCTGGGCCTCTTAAGCTTCCGGGAACATCCGCACACCCGCCCCCTTTGATCAGTTAGCCAATGGTAGCACAGCAGCTCGAGACGTTTACAAAAACACACCCGGCTGAGGAGGCGTGGCAAGGGGTGGAACCCAGGCAAACGTTCTGTGTGTCTCTGTCAGCCGGCCACACGTGAGCTTGTTATGCTGACCGACTGTCGTTCTTGACAGAACCCCCCCTACCCTCCTCTCTGCCCCTCTGCCTCTTTCTCTCTTTGTCCTCCCCCCACCCCACCCCACCCCGCTGTCTCTCTCTTGTAGGCTATGAGGAACTCCTAATCTTCCCTCCACTTCCCACCTGCTGAAATTGCAGGTCTGCACCATTGCATCCACTACATTTCCGCCTGGCAAGCTCAAAATCTACTCTATATATTTGGACCCTGCCGCCGCCGTGGGTGCACAAATCCAGGACCTTGTGCATTCCATGGAAGATTCTCGACCACTGAGCCACACCCCCAGCGATCTTTAAACACACATTCTTCCAAGCAAACATTAGCCTTGCACATGGAGCCTCTCCACTTTGCACCAACACCCACGTCCTGGCACCCAGCTGCCTTCCTTGCACATATAAATCCACTGCATTGCTTATAAACTGTTTCCTGCTCAGGCCTTCAACATAACTCCCCTTGGCGGCATACTGTGTTCCATACTGCGCCCTATTTCCCGCCCACTTAGGATCTGGCCCTTATTGGGAGCCCTCTGTTTCCTCAAGACCTGGCATTTCCCAGAACATTCTCAGTGAAGATTCCCAGCGCTGAGTCAGGAGCCTTGGCATGGAAGAAAATTGACTCACTCCTCCTGTTGTCTGGAATAGAAACAGCTGGTGGCTGGGACATCTTTCCCACAACTGAGGAGAGGGAGAACCGCAGATGTGTTCCTCACAGCACCCTACAGTCACTATCTAGCCCCACCCCTTTGTCGGGAATTAGGCCTCCTTGCGTCTGTTCCTTTACTGTGTGACCTCAGAAGAGTCCTCCTCCTCCTTTGGACCTCATGTTCTCTAATTTGTAGGATGTATGAGGTGGGTTCCCGTTTCTGACTTCTCATTAGCCTATGAAGAGATGACTCATCCTGCAGCCTTGGGCCTGTGCTCTATATCCCTCCAAAGGGTGACTCAATTTCATGATCGAAAGCACCTCCAATCCTCTTCCAAAGGTGAGGGAGGTTCTGACTCAGGAGCTGCAGGCTGCTTGCCATAAGGGACAGGCTGAAAAATCACCTGAGACGATAATCCCACAGGGCCGTGGCTCACAGTGACCTCGTACCACAAACTTCATGTACCTGAGTTCATTGCAGATGAAATAAACAAAGACAAGGAAAGGTTAGAACTTGAACTCAAGGCCTTCCCTGGTAAACTGGGATCATGAAGGTGACCATGGTGGTGCATGTCTATAATCAGAGCATTTGGAAGACAGAAGCAGAAAAAAGGAAGTCTTTAAGGTTACCTTGGTTTTGAGGCTAGTCTGGGCTACATGAGACCCTATCTCAAAATAAATAAAAGAGGAAACAATGGAGCTTGAGGTATAAGTCAGTGATACAGCATGTATGAGCCTCAGCATGAGAAAACAAGAGGTGCTGGGAGGTGGTGGCTCAAGCCTTTAATCCCAGCTCTCAGGAGGCAGAGGTAGAAGGATCTCTGTGAGTTCCAGGACAGCTAAGGATACAGAGAAACCCTATCTCAACAAAACAAAACAAAAAACAGAAAAAAGAAATAAAAAACAACAAACAAGGGACTGGAGAGGGGGCTTAGCAGTTAAGAATGCTTGCTTGCTTTTCTTCTAAAGGATCTGAGTTCAGTTCCTGGTATCCGCCTGGGAAGATTAAACCATCTGTAACCTCAACTCAAGATCTGATACCTGAATGCACCTACACAGGCACACACATACACATTAAAGAATAAACCAACCTTGAGGTAATAATGGTCTAGTGTCAGAGCCTAGAACATAAGTCCTCTAGACATGAGATCATCTTCATTTACTTATTTAAAAATCCAAGGCCCTGTGCCCAGGCCTCGCCGCAAAAGTAAATCCCCAGGCTCTGTTTTTTTGAGATAGGCTCTTACCATGTAGGCCAGGTTGGTGTTGGGCTGGTGAAACACAAGAACGTTTCATGTCTGCCTCCCATGTAATCTGATTATAGGAGTGTGCCATCACCCATGTTTTAGACATGAGATCTCATTGTTTTAAACATTGGAATTCTTTTCTGAAAAGGACTTACCTATTTATTTTATTATTATTCGGGACTGGCTTTCTATATGTAGCTCTGGCTGACCTGGAACTGGCATAAATTCAGAGATCTATCTGCCTCTGCCCCAAGTACTGGGGATTAAAGGTGTGAACCACCATGCCAGCCTTAAAAAGATTTAATGTTATGTGTGTGGGTAATTTTATGCATGCAAGTATGTCTGTGGACGCTGTGCATGCCTTGAAGAAACCAGAAGAGGGTGTTCAATGCTCTAGAACTGTAGTTACAGATGATTGTGATCCCCCCATACAGGGTGCTGGAAACCAAACTCCCAATTCTTCCCAAGAACAATGAATGGCTCTTAACTGCAGAGCCATCTCTCCAGCCCTGGAATTGTTGTTGTTTTGTTTTGGTTGTTATTTTTCAAGACATGGTTTCTCTGTGTAATAACCCTGGTTGTCCTACTCACTTTGTATACCAAGCTGGCCTTGAACTCATAGAGATCCATCTGCCTTTGACTCTTAGAGCTGTACTTAAAGGGGAGAGACACACACCCGGCTAGCCCCAGAATTCTTTGAAAACAAACATCAATTTATTGATGCACAAATCTTGTACTATGCAGTCCTGGGATCGAACTCAGGTCATCTGGCTTGGTGGACCTTGTGAGTAATTTCATTCCCCTCCCCTTTTGTGTGTATTGGGGAGGAGGGGTGTTTGAGATAGGGTCTATGTAGTCCAGGTTGGCCTAGAACTCACATAGATCCGCTAGCCTCTGCCTCCATATTCTGTCTCCTCTGTGTGCGAGTGTATATGTACCCCTGACTAGGAATTGGCTATGGAGCTAAGGCTAACTTTGAACTCCTGAACCTCCAACCTCCATCTCTCAAGTGTTGGGATTATAGGTTTGTACCACCGTGCCCACCTAGACATCAGGTTTTTCACGGGATTTAGTGGAAGGAAAAGACACTCGCTGAAGGTAACTGCTTGTGAAGTGATTGCGGAAGCACACAAACTTACGCCTGTGGGGATGCCTCAAGTCTTTGGAAAGTCCATCTTGTCTCTGAATGGTGAATGAGTGCGTGGTTGAACTTGGGGTGGAGTAAGTGATGTACGGAAAGGTCGTGGGGGCGCACAACCCAGACCCCGGCCAGCATCAGAAGCCCGGGGTTCTTTCCCAGCGAGACACGCGGCTCCATCCGAGGCCCCGCCTCACACTCATCACTCGTCACATCCGGCGAGGGCAGTGTTTTGGGCTTTCCCTGGGAGGTGGAGTATCGGTTAACCCCTGCTTATCCAGGCGGCCTGGAGCTCGGCAGGCCGGAACCCACGAGTTGGGGCTCCCCAGCCACACCCCTCGTAAGATTTAAAGGGGAAGGAGGGGCTGGACGGGCCGAAGCCCGAGTCAAGGGAGCGGGAATGAGGCGCTGCCCGTGCCGGGGGAGCCTGAGCGAGGCGGAGGCCGGCGCACTGCCAGCCGAGGCCCGCATGGGGCTGGAGACACTGCGAGGTGGGCGGCGGCGACAGCCGGGACTGCAGCGACCTGGGCCGGGAGCAGGTGGCCCTACAGGACGGCCGGAGGGGGGCGGTCCCCGGGCCTGGATCGAGGGGTCCATCCTGCACTCCGAGGCCGAGAGGACCGACCTCGGACTTGCGCCGTGTCCGGACGGTCCAGAGGCAGCATCCTGTGGAGACGGACACGCGGAGTGCGAAGCAGCTGGCCTAGGAGTTGCGTCGGAGAAGCCCAGCCAAAATAAGGAGCTAGACGAGTCCAACCTCCAGACACATCCAGAAAGTAACATCCCCCTGGCTGAGATCGAGATGGCGGGTTCCTGGACAGATGGCTTTCGAACTGATCTTCACAGATCTGACCTCCAGGTTCGGCCAAAGAGAGCCAGCTTCTGTACCCAACAAGGATTTGATGAGTCCTGGACCGAACTGGACGGATCCGAGCTGTGGCAGACTCTGCCAGAGAGGGACAAGCCCAGGGTTGATCACCTCCGGACGACCCACCATGGCACGTCCAAACTCCAAACTCACCCAGTCTGCCCCTCACCAGAACCAAGTACTGATACCAACTGCAAAGAATTGTCCGCGGCTGGTTCCAGGACACCACATGACACCGACGGCTTCTGGGTAGAGTCCCAAACTGATGGCTCCCTCATAGGACCTAGTACTCAGACAGCCTGCAGACAGCCTGGAAGTCATAGTTTTAGAGCACAAGACACTGACGGTGCCTTGATTCAACCTGACACTGATGGTCCCTGGGCTGACAGCGTTTTGGGGGAGTCCAATGGAGACGATCCATTAGAGGAACCAGATGGAGAGTTGGTGACTAACCTGTGCTCCCACCTGGAGTGCAGCTCCCTTTGTCCTGTGCCCCGCCTTATCATCACCCCAGAGACTCCTGAGCCTGAGGCCCAGCCGGTGGGACCCCGATCCCAGATTGAGGGGGGCACTGGCGGCTTCTCTTCTGCCTCCTCTTTTGATGAATCTGAAGATGACTTGGTGGCTGGGGGTGGAGGTACCAGCGATCCTGAGGAGAGATCTGGAGTGAGTAGGAGCCATTCTTCCCCAGAGATGCCCCACCACCCAAATCTCATGCCATTCTTTTGCCTTGAAAGTGCTCTTCTAGGTTACTCTTAGCTAGCTGCTAAGAGTTACATCTCCAGCTCTCTCTTCCATTCCCTGACCACCTCCCTGTGACAGCCAGGTTACTAACCCATTTCATGAACCCCCTACTCTTTGCTTTTTGATTTCTATCTTTCCCTTTACCCCTATGTCACAGTTCTTGGGAGTGGTTCACAGTGGACCTTAATCATGTCTAGGAGCCTCTGAGATTGTGTCAGTGTGTGGGTCTAGGTGGACACATAATTTTACATAAAAGGTCTGTGACTTCTGTTGAATCGTCCGGAGGGGGTCTGATGCCTAACTCTTAAGAATACCACCAGTAAGAGGCTGGAGAGGGCTCAGCGGTTAAGAGCACTGGCTGTTCTTCTGAAAGGACCCAGGTTCAAATCCCAGCACCCACATGACAATTCACAACTGTCTGTAACTCCAGTTCCAGGGGATCTGACACCCTCACACAGACACATACATGGAGGCAAAACACCAATATTTAAAAACAAAACAAACCAATAGATAGAAAGAATGCACACACGTTCTCAGATGTATTGATTGAACCCTTGGCCTGTTTACCCCCTGCCCCCTTTAAATTTTTTTCTTTTTTTATCTTCTTTAGACATTGTTCTGTGGCCTATCCTGGCCTCAAACTAACTATGTTACTGAGTCTGGCCTTAAAGTAATCATCCAGCCTCTGGGATTACAGATATGTTCTACTATGCTGTACCCCACCCCCCTATAAGATAGATTTGGTATGTAGACCAGGTTGGCCTGCAGACTAGACTCCTGCTTGGCCGAAATCATCCTGCCTCTGCCTTTCAGGAATCACAGACAGGGGTGAGCCACCATTCCACACTCATTTGTCCGTACTCACTATGAAGCAAGGCTAGCTTTGAGCTTGTGGCCATCCTGATGCTGTAAGCCTTTTAAAAAAGATGTATTTATTTTTTTACTTGGATTTCCTTATTTTTGTACATGTGTGTTTTGCCTGCATGTCTGTATGTGTAACTACCTGCGTGGATGCCTGCTGCCTGGGAAGGTCAGTAGAGGGGGTCAGAGCTGCAGGAACTTGAGTTACAGCAGGTAGTGCTGGGAATCAAACCTCAGCTCTCTTCAAGGGCAACAAGTATTTCAAGCCATCTCTCCTGCTCCCTGCCCCTAACCCTTCTCAAGGCTGAGTTTACTGGCACGAGCCAATAGGATAGCTGGGTATCCAGCATGTATCTAAGTTAGTGAACTGGTAACAGTTTTGCTACCTTGAGCTTTCCAAAGGCTGAGATGACAGGTATGAGTCTACAGGCCCAGCTGCCACCAGCTTTTCATTAACTATTCAAAGGTGGGGGGTGGGGTGGGTGCAGAGATGGCTCAGTAGCTAAGTGAGCATACTGCTCTTGCAGATGACCAGAGTTTGATTTCCAGCACTATAGGGCTGCTCCCGACTGCCTGTAATTCCACTTCCAGGGGATCCAACATCTCTGACCTCTGTAGGTACTTGAAGTCACATAGACCTGCCCACACCCCCACACATATAATTAAAAATACAATCTTAAAAAAGCTCACAGAGGGCAAAAAACACTCAAAGATCCATTGCCTAACCAGGTGCCCACCCTGTACCCTGGCTGGCCTTGAACTTGTGATAACGATCTTCCAAGTGCAGGGATTACAGGCATGAGCCAACAGGCTGGCTATCGCTAGCTTTTCTTTAGATGCTCAAAGGGCAAGATGCTCAGGGATCCTCAGCCTTTCCAGGTACCCACCTCCTGTACGCCTCTGCTCCCCAGGGGGCCTCTTCAGACTCTTATTTACATTTCTACCTTCGACCTCATCCTGGGTGCGGCTCTCCCCTGGTGAATCAGAGGAGCAAGCAGGGCAGGTTCAGGGAGGGAGAGGCAGAGCAGACACAGGTGTGGAAAAGAGCCTCAGGTGGGGTGCAGAGTCCATCTGGTTGCCAGCTTGTCTGTGGAGTCCTCCTACTGGGCTCTGGCTGGCCCCTGGAATCTACCTTGATCTTCCCCTTAGCTTATGTTCCTCCCTTGGGGATGTGTTCACACATGTGGTCCCAGCTGTGAGAAACAGACCTGCCTAGATGTGTTAGTGTTAATGCCCACACAGAAGAGCCAACCCTCCAGAGCTTTGTGCCATGGCTCTTCCCTGTGCCTGCCCTCTCCTTGACAGCTCTGTACAGCTGAGTTGGGCCTGGATGACTAACAGCAACAGTAATATTTATGCTGCAAGACACGCATACTCCACTACTTTGTTACTCTGCATGGCAGTCCTGTGACGCATACACTGTTGTCCCTTCTTACAGATGAAGAAATTAGGTCACGAGAGGTGGGAATACTCATCCGTCCAAGGACATCACACACTTAAGGTTTAACCCCTATGAGCCACATGGCAGTGCACACTTTTAATCCTATAGGCAGAGGCAGTAGATCTGGTCTACACAGTGAATCCCAGGCCAGCCAGAGCCATGACACAGTGAGACCCTTTTCATAAACAAAAAAAAATTTAAGCCTCGGCTTGGTGCTGTGGCTCACACCTGTAATCCCAGCCTTTGAGAGGCAGAAGCAAAAGACTAACCTAAATTTGAAATGTGCCTGGGCTGCAGTATGAACCCCCCCCCAAATATATATAATTCAAACCCTTTTCAAACACCAGAAACTGTAAGTGCCCGCCTAAAGACCTGCCTCCTTTCTCTTCCCTCCCTTCCTCTCCCTGCTTTCTTCTTCTCTCCTTTTGTCTGTCTGTCTGTCTGTCTGTCTTTGAGACTTGCTAAGTAGTCTTGTTAAGTGCTGCAGACAGGTTTGGAACTTGCTGTGTAGATGTAGTCCTGGCTGGTCTTGAACTTACGGCAACACTGTTGCCTCAGCCTCTTTTTTTTTTTTTTTTTTTTTTTTCCCCGAGACAGGGTTTCTCTGTGTAGCCCTGGCTGTCCTGGAACCCACTCTGTAGACCAGGCTGGCCTCGAACTCAGAAATCCACCTGCCTCTGCCTCCTAAGTGCTGGGATTAAAGGCGTGCGCCACCACTGCCCGGCTTGCCTTAGCCTCTTGAATGCTCGGGTTACACCTGTGCTCCACCATGCTGTGGTCCTTTATATTTCTTTGCTTCACTGTTTCTATTTATTTACTTATTTGTGTATTTATTTATTTATTATGCTTATTTAGTGTGGGGATGTGCACATGCCACAGTGTTCTCATGTAGGTCACCGGACAACTTGAGGAAGTTATTTCTCTCCTTTTACCATGTGGGATCCAGGGATCAAACTCAGGTTGTCTGGCTTGGCAGCAAGTACATTTACCTGCTGAGTCATCTCACCGGCTGGGCTTTTGTTTGCATGCCTGCACATATGTGTGTGCCTGTGTGTGTGTGCACACACACACATGCATATGTGTATACATGTGGGTGCATGTGCATTTGCTTGCACATGTGTGAGTGTGTGCCTGTGTGTGTGTATGCATGTGTGTGTACACATGCGTGCTTGTGCACATGTGTGCCTGCCTATGTGTGTGTGTGTGTGTGTGTGTGTGTGTTTGTGTGTGTGTGTGATTGAACCTGAGGAACTGAACAGACCTAGGACTTGTGCATGCTAGGCAGGCACTGTCTTATTGAGCTGTGTTCACAATCCTCTTTTTTCGTGTTTACTTTGAGACAGATTTTTCCAACATTGCCCAGGCCTTGAACTTGGTGTGTATTCCTAGCAGGCTTGGATTTACCTTCTTCCTTTCTCAGTCAGCCCCCCAAGTGGCTGGGATAGCAAGCCTGTATATGGTGCTCACTGACCTGCCCTCTCTCCATCCCCCCTGCCCCGCCCCTTTTTTCTCTGTCTATGACCATTTGGCTTTGGTTTTTGTTTGTTTGGCTTCTCGGGACAAGGATTTCTCTGTGCAGCCCAGGTTGTCCTGAAACTCTATAGACCAAGTGGCCTCGAACTCAGAAATCCACCTGCCTCTGCCTCCTGAGTGATCAAAGGCGGCCACCACCGCCCAGCCCACTTGTTTTGACATTGTGTCTCACTCTGTAGTCTAGGATAGCCAGGAACTTTTGATCTTCCTGCCTCTGCCTCCCTAGTGGTGTGTGCCTTTGAGTCCTGGCAGTACTGGGAGATAACATTCTAGTCTCATCTTCATTTTATAGATGGGGAAACTGAGGCACAGAAAAGCATCTTGTGCTTGGTATTGGCTAAGTCAAGTAAAAGCCACAATATTTGACTTAGTTCTAGCTGAGTTTCAAACTTTCCATTTTAAGCCTTCAGCCTACAGGTCTCACTGGCCTGCCTGCCTTCTTCCCAGGCCTCTTTGCCTTTCCAGAAGCTATGCTATGCCAAACACTTCCTGAAGCCTTCAGGAACTCAAGGCTATGTCTACAACCTCCTATCTTCCAGCTTCGGTCGACCACCCTCTGCTGTCCTGACTGTCCTGCTGCTAAGCCTGAGTGCACACAGTCCTGGTTCACTGCTTTCCTGCCTCCACGTGTTCCTGTTGCTGACAGTCCCTGCTTCCTTCTCTTTCATTTTGAAGTCACACCTGACCATAGTGGCCTAGCTATGCTCCCCCTCCCTCTTGTTTGTTTTTAAAACAAGGTCTCTTAGGCTGGTTGGCCTATCTATTTAAGGTAATCTTGAACTCCCAATCTTCCTGCCTACAGGTGTGCATCACACCCTGGACTTTCTTCTTCTTCTTTCCTTTTTATCATGCTGATATGAACAATAATTGTTTCCTAAGCTCCTGTGCTTTGCTGGGGATACTGGTGGCCCTGCACAACTCTCTATGTATGATCTTCTGACATAGGATCTTACTGTGTTGTCCTCACTAGCCTGGAACTTCCATGCAAACTGATCTCGAACTCACAGAGATCTGCCTTACTCAAGACTATTCTTTTGGGACTTCCAGGCTGGTGGGGGACACAGATGGATTTCCAGACACTAGCAGCTTGAGAGGGCAGGGCTGGGGTGAGAGAAGCTTAAGGTTGTGAGAATCCATAGTATACAGTTAGGCAGATCTAGGGAATCAAAGAGAACTTCCTGGGAGAGGGGGCATGTGAGCTGAGACCATGATAAACTATTCCCAGAAAGCCCAGATTAACTTTAAGGTAAAGGGCTAGGGGCGTGGCTCAGTGGTAGAGCATCTGCCTAGAATTCCTCAGTGAGGGACTGGGGGCGTGGCTCAGTGGTAGAGCAGTTGTGTTGAGCTTGTCTAGCATGCTAGAGGTTTGGGGTGCCATCTCCAGTATTGGTGATGTGGGGGCAGGTGTTCATGATAATAAAGACAGTGTCAAGTAACCAGTGTTTTGGGGACACCTGCTGTATCAGACCAGGTACTAAGACATACTTGTAGCCCAGTAAGTCCCCCTCGCCTTATAAGCTTCAGTCCAGCTGGAATGCAGTGGGTAGCCCCAGGGCAATAGGGTCAGAAACCTGGCACTGTGCCTGGTGATGTTAGGCCAGTGGCTTCACCTCCGAGTCTGTTTCCTCCCTTGTGACAGACAACCATCTTCCTGGGGCTGGTTTTAGGATTAAATAGGGCATGGCACACAGAGTCTTTGTCGTGGTGCCTGGAATGTTCCAGGTGCTCAGTAAACAGGAACCTTGACTAATCATCTCCTCCCCATGGGAGAAAATAGCCCTTCCTGAATCCCATGCTGTCCAACACCCTGACTCCCTGCTTAGCATCTGGCTCCCTCCAGTTTGCTATCTGCTGGGGAGCTAAGAGAAAACTTGCTTTGACCCTGGGGGCAATGCCGGGTGGCTTCCTTCTCTGCATGTGACCAACTCTCCCAGTTCATGCTAAGGGCCACCCTGTGCCTGGGATGAGGGTGTGTGTGCAGGCACGAACACATGCCTGAGTCAGACATGAAGCAGCATGATAAAACCCTGCTCTGTATTTGTGTCTTTTTTAACAGCACTGGTATCAGGTCCAGAGCCTGTGCCGCTGTGCCCTCCTCACACTTTTGCCCTTCTCTGGTTTTCTGTTACACCCCCTCTCTCTACCTCTCCCTCCACTCCAACTCTTTCTCCCTCCCATCTATCCTTTTCTTTCTGCTATTCTGTAGCCTTTTAACATTCTCTGTGTTCAGGCTGATGGCGGCTTCCGGGAGTCGGCTCTCCCCGTCCATGTGGGTTCTTGGGGAATGAACTCAAGTCTTCAATTTGGCAGCAAGCAATTTCACCCCTGAACTGTCCTACCGTCCTGACCTTAATTTGTTATGGATGTGCTTGCCTGGCTTTCCATATTTTTTCTTCTCTCTCTCTTTCTTTTTTTAAATTAAGATTTTACGGTCTGGGCTTGGTGGCGCACGCCTTTAATCCCAGCACTCAGAAGGCAGAGGCAGGCAGATCTCTGAGTTCCAGGACAGCCGGGGCTTCACAGAGAAATGGTCTCAAACAAACAAACAAACAAAAATTAAGATTTATTTATTTATTTATGAGGCTGGGTCTCAATGTTGCCAGCTATATAGAACAGGCCAGCTATATAGAAATCATAGAGATCTATACCAGCCTATGCCCTGCATAAGACATTGGTTTTTTTAGTGATGTTCATGTGTGAATAGGGGTGGGGGTTGTACACCAGGCTCATACCTATGGAGGCCAGGAAAGGGTGTTGGATCCTCTGCAACAGGAGTTACAGGCAGCTGTGATCTGCCCAGGGAGTACCAAATGTGGGTAACAGGCCCTCCTAGGCAGTACATAGTTTACCTCTGAGTTATCTCTGTAGCCCCTCTGTGTTTCTTCTGAGTTCTCCTTGCTTGTCTCCTTGTTAGTCATAGTAGATGAAGCTCTGCTAGAGTGGGGCTGGAGATGGCTCAGGGACCAGACCACTTGTTCTTACAGGGGACCTGGATTCTGTTCCCAGAACCCACATGATGGTGCACAACCACCCATAAAGTCCAGTTTCAGGGGAACCAATTCTTTCTTCTGACCTCTGTGGGTCCTAGGCATTCATACATGTACATACATATAAGCAAAATGTTGATCCATATAAATAAATCTAAATTTAAAAAAAACTACTGTACTACCAAATTGTCCCCATATATGGAGCAACAGCAATAGTTTTGCTCATGCTACATGACAGATTAGCTATGACTGGGGCATCCTGCTCTGTGCTGTCCCCCTTTAGGGACCAAGGCCCATTCTTGCCCAGCTCCTTACCCCCAACAGTGAACTGAAAAGGGAGCTTCTGAATTGGTCTGCAGCTTCCACCTGGAAGTGACACTTCCAGTCACAGTTCACTGGCCTAGCAAGTCAATAACTTCAGTTCAAGAGGGCAAAGAGCCGTCGTCGGAAGGGGGACAAGCCAGAGCGCTTGGCAACCAGCACTCTCTCAGTTTCCATCACCTTTGTCACCTCTCTCTCTCTCTCTCTCTCTCTCTCTCTCTCTCTCTCTGGTCAGCCTCCATTCCTCCACTCCATCTCTGTGGTTTGCCCCAGACCTGACCTTATGGAGAGGCAGGAGTTGGTTTCTGTGCTTTGTGACTGTGAGTTCTAGAGTATACCGAATTTTGGTGTTTGCTACAGTAACCAAACCTAGCCTATCCTTCCTCCTATGACAAAGACACAGAGACAGAACAAAGAAAGGAATAGAGACAGACTCTTCCCTATTAGGTAGTCTCATCATCACTGGACTAAGTGGGGTTGCATCACCCCTACTAGAGGGACCCTGATCCTCGGAAGCCACCAGGACAGTACTTCCCTGGCCTTGATCTGTACCTCATGCTCACCCTCCCTACAGAGCAAGTCCTGGAAGAAGCTGAAGACAGTTCTGAAGTACTCGCCCTTCGTGGTCTCCTTCCATAAGCACTACTACCCCTGGGTCCAGCTTTCCGGACATGCCGGTGAGATTGGGGGACTCTGCTAACAGATCGGCAGGGCTTGGCGTAGGTGTGCGGGCTAGGAAAGCCCTGCTCTGTTTAGTCTCCCTGCCTTTAGTGCCAGCTTGGTGACAGTCCGTACCTACAGGGCTGCTAGGAGAGACATTTAGGCCTAGGCATTATTTTATTTTATTATTTATTTATTTTGAGATAGGGTCCATATAGCCCTTGCTGGCCTAGAAGTCACTCTGTAGACCAGGCTGGCCTTGAATTCACAAAGATCCACTAGGCTCTGCCCTCTGAGTGCTGGCATCAAAGGCTGTGCTATCACGCCTGGCTAGGCTTTATCTGTTGGTCGGTTGAGTCTCAGCTTCAGAGTGGGTGGGTACTGCCTCATACCCTACTTATTTATGGGTGACCCTAGACAGGCTAGAGTTCAGCTCCCCACATTACTATAGAACAGATCTTACTGCCCTTGCAGGGTTAGCTGAAGAGTTGAGAGAAAGGAGCAGGCTGGGGAGAAACACAGTGACCAGTCCCTGGGCTCTCCTATGTCTCCTGCATGGCAGACGTTCAGTAAACCAAAGCCAAATGACTTTGTCCTGTGACTCAGTTAGAAGAAAAACAGGGCTTACCACATGGCCTTTGTGTGTGTGTCATCACAGCGAGATCCTAGGTAGAACAGAAAACACCGCTGCCACCGTCTTTGAAGAACATAAGCTGAAGGCTGAGCAGTCAGCACACACCCATTTCATTATTATTTGCTTGCGTGTTTGAGGCAGGGTCTCACAATGTAGTCCTGGAACACAGGCTGGCTTCAGACTCACAAAGAGCTCAGATGCCTATCTCTGCTTCCTAAATCTGGGGTTAAAGGATTGCACCACAAGCCTGGTTTGGCACACATTTATAGTCCCAGCACTTGGAAGGCTGAGGCAGGGGGATTGTCAACTTTGAGGCCAGCCTGGGCAATATAGCAAGACCTTATGTCAGCAAAGCAAAGCAAAATTACCCTTTTGCCTTAAAAAATAAATAAATAAATAAATAAAATAAAAGGAAAAATTTGGAATTCTATCTTAGCCAGGTATGTGCTTCAGATAATGTCAGAATTATGAATTTATTTATTTATTTTATACCTAGCGTGTTGCCATAGAATCCAGGTTTGCCTTGAATTCACCGTGTACCCTGGACTGGGCTCAAACATGTGCTCGTCCTCTTGCCTAAACCTTCTAATTTCTGGAACTATAGGCTAAAGTCACTGCTTCTAGTATAAATTAATTTAAATAGACCCATGTGGATGTCCCCTGGGGAATCATATGAGGGTCTGTTGTGGAGAGTTGTATTGTTAACTGAGATGTCACGGTTACCTCAGAGGACAAGAGCACCCATTAACATTACAAACGGGGCTAAAGGCATTTTCTGTGCAACCTGGATAGACTGAGCTGAGTCCCTAGAATCTGTGTAAGCGTTGAAGGCCAGAGCTACCTTCATAGGGTGGTCTTGGCGCGCTTGCACCCCCAATCATTTGGTGCTCAGGTTCTCACGGAGTAACAACAAAAACAGTGTCTGACAAGATTGCTCAGTGGTTAGGAGCACACATTGCTCTTCTGGAAGGCCCAAGTCTGATTCCCAGCATCCATGTTGGACAGCTCTCAGTTGCCTATAACCCACCTCTATGGGATCCGATGCCTTCTTCTGGCCTCTGTGAACACACACACACACACACACACACACACACACACACACACAGTAAATATTAATGGTAAACTGTGCTGTATACAGGACCATGTATAAACACAGAGTAGAACTAGGCCCATTTAAAGCCAGGTGTGAGCTGGGCATGGGAGCCCATGACTAGGTGCCAGGTGGGCTTTTATGAGTTTAAGGCCAGCTATCTCAAAACAAACAAACAAACAAACAAACAAGATACTCCGTCTCAGAACAACACCACAGAGAGGGAGGGAGAGAGAGCATTGCTAGGGACAATGGACAGTATTGTTGGACAGAATGACAATGACTGCCATCTGATAGATGCAGGGAAATAGCCAGTGACAGGTCAGGCTCTGACCTCTCCTTGGTCTTGCTTTCCACAGGAAACTTCCAGGCTGGTGAGAACGGTAGGATTCTGAAACGTTTCTGTCAGTGTGAGCAGCGCAGCCTGGAGCTGCTGATGGGAGACCCCCTGCGGCCTTTCGTGCCCGCTTATTATGGCATGGTGCAGCGGGATGGCCAGGCCTTCAACCAGATGGAAGATCTCCTGGCAGACTTTGAGGGCCCCTCTATCATGGACTGCAAAATGGGCAGCAGGTAGGATGGGGCAGCTGTGGGGCAGTCAGGGCAAGCAGTGAACGGTTTTGACTAGGGCCAAGTGACTTCAGAATAGCTGCATCAATGTGTGCTCCTGCCAGTGGTCCATGAGGGTTCCAAGTGCGCTGGCCTGCTGGGAGGGTTCCAGGTGCGCTGGCCTGCTGGGAGGGTTCCAGGTGCGCTGGCCTGCTGGGAGGGTTCCGGGTGCGCTGGCCTGCTGGGAGGGTTCCGGGTGCGCTGGCCTGCTGGGAGGGTTCCAGGTGCGCTGGCCTGCTGTTTTTTGTTGGTATTCTTGGTTGTATCTTGATATCACCTGTTACATTAATTTAAATCATACTGTTGGAGAAGTGATGAGATCTCATTGTGTTTGTTTAATTAATTAATTAATTAATTAGAGTATCTCTTAAAACCCAGGCTGCCCTCAACCTGGCTATGCAGTCAAGGATAGCCTTGAGTTTCAGGTCCTCCACCCTTCATCTACCTCCCAAGTGCTAAGATTACAGATATATGGTATGGCACCATATGTTGTTTATGCTGAAGATCAAACCTCGAGGGCTTTGTGCATGCTAGGCCTGCCAACCAAGCCACATTCTCAGCCTTGAAACCAGAGTTTTATGTATTTAATTTTTAGTTCCTAGACTTAAGGACTCACTTTAGTTGTAGTGGTTACTTAGTGATTTCTGTCTTTTATTTTATTACATTAGTGCTGGAAGTTGAATGTAGGGTGTTGTGCTTATGGGGCAAGCCATGTTCACTAAACTACGTCCACCCCCTGGGTTTTGTTATGGTTAGTTGGTCTGTTTGTGTATGGATGTGGATGAGGATACATACATATACATATATATTTTTTCTTTCTTACTTGGTTTTTGAAACAGGGTCTGTTGTACAGCCATGGTTGGCATAGAACGCAACACAGACCCAGCTAGCCTCAGACTTAGGGCAGTCTTCCTGCCTCTGCCTCCTAAGCATTGTAAATGTAGAGCATCACACTTTAATCTCTCCCCCTCCCCCCTTTGATTAGTTGTTTAAATGCTCTGGATATAAACTGTTTGTTTCATACACACACATACACGCACACGCACAGTGATGTGTGTATATTTTCTAGCTCATTTCTCTCTGCCTCACTTTCCCTGGAAGGAGAACCACGCCCACAGCCTGGCATTTACCATTTCACTCTCTTAATACCATTAAACAGCTCTAATACAAAAGCTCAGTTTTTCTCCTCGGAACTTCTCCCAATTGTGTGTGTGGGGGGGGGGCATCCTTGCTTTCTCTTAATAAACCAACACTGTTTCCTCTTTGAAAATAATTCTGGGGGCTGGAGAGGTGGCTCAGCAGTTTAGAGCATTGACTGCTCTTCCAGAGGTCCTGAGTTCAATTCCCAGCAACCACATGGTAGCTCACAACTATCTGTAATGGGATCTGATGCCCTCTACTGGGTTTCTGAAGACAGCAACAGTGTACCCACATACATAAAATAAATCTTAAAAAAAAAAAAAGAAAGAAAGAAAGAAAGAAAATAATTCTGGCACCGAAGAGATGGCTTACTGGTTACAGGTACTGACTGTTCTTCCAGAGGAGCTAAGTTGGGTTTCCAGCACCCATGTGGTGATCATAGTAACTCGTAACCCCAGATCCAAGGGAATCTAATGCCTGCTGCTGGCCTCTGAGGGCTCCTTTATGTACAACATGATGTCATATATCCACACAGATTCACACATACAATGAACTAAAATAAGTAAAAATAAAGAAATCTTACCTTTATTTTTAGTTCTCAGGAGGCAGAGGCAGTTGGATCTCTATGAATTTGAGGCCAGCCTGGTCTATATAGTGAGTTCCGGTGGAGGCTGGGAAGCTACATAGAGAGACCTTGTCTCAAGGTTCAATAAAATTTAAAAACCTGGAGCTGGTGAGAAGGCTCATTGGATAAAAGCCCATGCTGTCCAGCCTGACAGCCTGAGTCCACCCCCATGACCC
>JADRCH010000334.1:537343-552864 GCA_019843965.1 Rhynchomys soricoides
AAGCCCATGCTGTCCAGCCTGACAGCCTGAGTCCACCCCCATGACCCCACGGTGGAAGAGGACCAACTGCTACATGTTGTCTCTTTCCTCTTCATAACATGTTTCCTCCACCAGTAAATAAACACTTGTTTTTAGAAACCTGAAATTCAAAATTTACTGTGATGTTGGAAGCTTCTTTCAATAATTCTAAAATCTGAAAACTTCAAAGTCAGAAGTTTTGGTTCCAAGTTTTATTTCCATTTATTTATTTAATTCTATGTTGGGGTGTTTTGCCTGATGCATGTCCATGTACCACCTGAGTCCCTAGTCCCTGAGGAGTCCAGAAGAGGGCATTAGATCCCCGGGAACTGGAATTACAGACAGTTGTAAACTGCCCTGTGGGTGCTGGGATTTTTTTTTTTTAATTATGTGTGTGAATGTTGTGCCTGCACATATATTTGTGTACCTGATGCCTGAGGAAGCCAGAAAAGAGTGTTATAATCCTTGGGACTAGAGTTGCAGACCCTTGTGAGCCACTTTATGGTACTGTGATTGGAACTTAGGTCATGTAAGAGCAGACAGTGCTCTTAACCACTACGCCATCTCTCCAGCTCCTGCTCCCAACTATTTTAGATAAGTAGTGGCCAAACAGCAAAGAGCTGAAGTACTTTCTATTTTGTCAAATGTTGTTTGCCTATTATTGTTATTAATGACCTCGTGTTTGAAAAAAAAAAATCTTAGCCCGGATGTGGTGGTATATGCCTTTAGTCCCAGCACCAGGGAGGCAGAGTCAAGAGGATCTCTGTGAGTTCAAGGTCTATTGAGTGAGTTTCAGGACAGCCAGGGCTATACTAAAAAAACTCTATCTCGAGGAAAAAAAGAAAGAAAGAAAAGTCTTTGCTTACTGTAATATCATGAAACTATTCTCTTGTTTTCTTCTATAAATTTGTTTGAACTTTTATAGTTTACTGGGTTTTTGTTTGTTTTGAGACAGAATCTACCTATGTAACTCTGGCTAACCTTGAACTCACAGAGGTCCACCAGCCTCTGTCCTCCAAGTGTTGGGATCAAATGCCTGCACCTCCATTCCCACCAAAATATGTCTTATTATCAGGAAGTATGAGCCCTCCAGATATGTGCTTAATGGTTTCCTTTGGTCTATCCTGTGCACTCAGGACCTACCTGGAAGAGGAGCTGGTGAAGGCCCGGGAACGACCCAAGCCCCGGAAAGATATGTATGAGAAGATGGTGGCAGTGGACCCGGGGGCTCCCACCCCTGAGGAGCACGCTCAGGGTGCGGTCACCAAGCCCCGATACATGCAGTGGAGGGAGACCCTGAGTTCAACTTCCACCCTGGGCTTCCGAATTGAAGGCATCAAGGTGAGAGCCAGGAGCTAGTCAGGTTTTTGACCCTCAAGAGTTCTGGGACTGGAGCAGAGGACTGGCTTCTTAGGGAGTACTCGTGGCAAGGGGGTGCTCGAAGGAAGCAGACCCATGTTTGCAGAGTCCAGATAGCCTGGTCTGGGGAAGGCTTCTCACTCCTGCATCGAGCAGAAGCGAGGTCTGTTTATCTGTCTACTAGAACATCTTCCCTTTCCTGCGCCCCGCCTTTTGTCTGTGCCAGCCTCCCACGCCTGGTCCTCCTTCCTCCATCATGGAGTATAGCAGCTGGAAGGATCTTTTACGTTTTTATTTTGCAAATGAAATATACTTGGAAAAGTTGGATGTGGGAGCTTAATTCTTTCATCCCCATGAGGACTGTAGATTCAATCTGAGTTCAGGACCAGCCTGGGCAACTTAGAGATACCTTGTTTCAGGGGGAAATAAGTAAATAAATAGAGTCCTGAGATTGTAGCTCAGTGTTAGAGGGTTTGCTGAGCACATGTGAGGCTTCCGTTCTCAGCAGCACTAAACAAACAAATAGTAAAGCTTAGAGCTGCGGGGCTGCGGTGGGGCTGCGGTACAACACTTGGCCAGCATACACGAGGGAGACTGTTGGTACAGCATCCCTACCCACATCTGTTTGAATAAGTAGTCACATAGTCAATAAGTTTCCATAGCTAGGTGTGGTGGCTCATGTCTGAGATCCTAGCACTTGGGAGGCCGAAGTAGGAGACCAGGAGTTTGAATTTACCTTAAACACAAAGAGCCACATGCCCAGGCTCAGGTAACCCGTACACCAGCTGTAGGCAATAGATACACAAATGGTACCCATTTTCCAGATAAGGCATCTGAGGCTGAGGCAGGGAATAGGATTTGTTTAAGCTGATTGAACTAATGCATTTGGGAAATAGAGGCAGGAGGATCAGGAGTTCAAGGCCAGCCTTAGCTATGTAGTGAATTTTTGGTGAGCCTCAGATACATGGGACCCTGTCTCAAAAAGAGACAGACTTGCTTAAGCCCACAGCATTAGACAGCAGCAGAATCATGACTGAAGCCAGATCCTGGCCATGACTGTGTTGTTAGATGCAGAAGCACAGCTTACGTAAGTGTGACAGGGCTGGGTTGAGCTGGGCTGGGCAGGTGGACTGGTTCCCTGGATAGATCTCATCAGGAGGGCCTGCGCTTGCCCAGTGTAGGAGTTGAGACAGCACACCTTACAGCACTAACCATCATGCTTTGCAGAAGGCCGATGGGACCTGCAACACCAACTTCAAGAAGACACAGGCTCTGGAGCAGGTGACAAAGGTTTTGCAAGACTTTGTGAATGGGGATCTTGGAATCCTAGTAAGTGGAACACCTGAATCCTAAAATGTAGCTAGAGATAGCCACCATTTATTGTTGCTTCTGAGGCTGGCTTCCTCTCTTTGAGCTGTGCCAGTCTGGGCTGATCCTGGCCAGCTTTGCTCACAGTCTGCCATTAGCTGGTGGCTTGGCTAAGAATAGCTTTTGTGTCTAGCTTGGTTCATAGCCTTGCTCAGGACTTGGGTGTCTGTCCAATACAGCAGGCTAGCCTGTGCTGTTCTCACATGGGAACAGGAAGCTAAAATGTTAAGCTTAAGTCCAAGGCCTCCTGGTGTCTAGGCACAGCATGGCAACATTCTGTTGGGCAGAAGAGACCAAGGCCCAGCTCCAGGGAAGGGGAAACTGACTCTGCCTCTCAGGGGAGCTGTGGGGATAGGTGGGGAGTCATGTGATCTATCTATCTCACTCTGGTGGGTACCACCTTACTGGCTCCACCCCAGTACTACCTCTTCCCACCATTCCTTGGTTCCTTTTATTTCATCTTGACTGTCTAGGCTGTCAGGGTGAGGTCTTGCTATGTTTCTGTGCTAATGAGAGACCCTCTCTCTCTCACTCAGAGAAAGTACGTGGCACGACTGGAAGACCTCCGAGAGACTCTGGAGAATTCTCCCTTCTTCAAGACCCACGAGGTATGACTCCTGGGTACCATGAGGTGTATGTGGGCTCCAGTGTAGGACTTAGTGAAGGGATTCAGGAAAGGATTCAAGCCAGATGGTCTGGGATGCGGCTGACACTGCTGTATGATCTTGGATTTGCCTTCTTGGGCCTCAGTTTCCTTTTTTATATCCAGGGCTAGGAGTCAAAACCAGGGTCTCTCATTCACTGTGCTGACCACACCCTAATCTTTGTTTTTTCTTTGTGAGAGAGGCATGTTTTTTGACACCCTGTCCCCTGTAGCCCAGGGTGGCCTTATACAATCTTCCTGCCTTTAGCTTCCCACGTGCAGGGCTTACAGGGCACACCACCACACCCAGCCTACTGGACCCAGCCAGTTTCATCTGCTCAGACAAGGGCAAGGGTGGTTGCATCCCACTCCCAAGTCTGCAGAAGATTGAGGGTCACTAGAAAGTGACCTTTAGGATACAGAGGCATTCACATTCACTACTCCAGGTTCTTAGAATTAGTTTATGACTGTAATGATGTGTCTAAGTATCGCCCTGCCCATGTTGGGTGGTTCTTGCCTATTCCTTTCTGCTCCTAGCCCGTCTCTCAGGTTGGTTTTTTTTTTTTTTTTTCAGGTTGGTTTTTTTTTTTTTTTCATTTGTATGTTTTGTTTTTATTACTTATTTGTAATGGGTATGGGCTTGTACACACTTAGAACACAGAGGACACCATGAGAGAGCCTGCTTTCTCCTCCTAACATTCGAGTCCATGAGATGAAACTCAGGTCACCAGGCTTGGCAGCAAGTACCCCACCCACTGTGCCATTCACAAAACCACAGGATTTTTGGTTTTGTGGGTATCATGTAGCCTAGGCTGGCCTAGAACTCCTGATCCTCCTGCCTCAGCCTTCACAAGCGCTAGGATTATAGTTGTATGCCACTATGCTTGCTGTCACCATTTCTCTCTTAGGAGACTTGGATCATCTGAGGCTGTTTGCAAGTCACAGAAGTGACATGTCATAGTGTCTGCCCCTAGCCCTTTTCCTTTTCCTCAGTGGCGGCTCTTACTTTTCTAGGAAGCTCTGAGCTGGGAGTCTTGCTCTTCAAGCTGTACAAGTCTCAGTCCCAGCTGTACTGCTCAGGCTCCTCAGCCCAGGCAGCCACCCCAGGGACCGACCGCAGTGTCTCTGGCACCAGTGGTTTGACAGCAGCAGCCATGTGGGCGTGGATGAAGGTTAATAAATGGGCTAATATATTAGAGGCCAGCCCACAGTAAACCATTAGAGAGTGCCAGCTGTCATTCTCATGTTTGCTTTGGTCAAATGTCTCCGTTGTCCCTCTTACTATCTTCAGGCTTTATGTGGGAGGAGAGGTCTCTCCTCTCCTTGTGTTTGTTTTTGCCTACCCAGTGTCTTACCTCCATTTAAAATACACAGGAGTAGGCATTTGCAGTTTTCCTTGACAACTGGAGAGAGACAGCAGTCCTGGATGCTTGCCATATGGTAACAGCATCTGCAACTGCCTGGTGTCTCTTATTCTGCTTGGTAAGGGATTTGAACTCAGGATCTCATGTCTGCCAGGCAAGTGCTCTGTCACTGAACTACATTCCTTCCTCACACCCTCCACTTTTTATTGGGGGTCTTGGGGCTGGAGAGATGGCTCAGTGGTTAAGAGCACTGATTGCTCTTCCAACGGTCCGGAGTTCAATTCCCAGCAACCACATGGTGGCTCACAACCATCTGTAATGGGATCTCTTCTGGTGTGTCTGAAGACAGTTACAATGTACTCATATACATAAAAAGACAGGGTCTCACGTAGCCCAGGCTGACCTGGCATTTGCTATGTGGCTGAGGATGATTTTTGATCACCCTACCTCTACTTCATGGGTGTGGGATAATGGGTGCATGCTTATAGGCACTCTATTGACTGAGCGGTAGCCCCAACTTTTCACCCTTTATTAATTAATTAATTAATTAATTAATTAGACTGGTTCTTACTGTGTATCTTTGGCTGATCTGGAACTCACTATATAGACCAGGTTAACTTCTATAGGTTTTTATTTTGAGACAGGATTTAAGTTGCCCATGCTACTCAAGTGACAAAGCTAGCTCAGTCAACGGGTTCTGGGGGGTGGGGAGAAGGGGGAGTGAGGATTAGACTACATTGTAGCAAGACCTCAGCCAGTTCTGAGGCTGAAGCTGGTTTATTTTTTCCCAGTCTGCTTTTATACCATTTTAATTCATGCAGATAATAAGGTCCCTTCTGGGTTAAAGAACAAGCAAGGGAATAAACAAAGTCCCGAGATCGCTGTTTCTAGGGGCTTATCTGGATGACCAACATATCTGAGCCTACTTCCCTGTCCTAGCCCAAGGTCAGATTCCTGCCTGAAGCCTACTTCTTTGTTCTAGCCCAATGTCAGATTCCTGCCTGAGCTTACTTACATGTCCTGGCCCAATGTCAAATCCCTGCCAAGTTTCTAGAAGCAGCCCCAAAAGCTCTCCACACTCAAGAACTCACTCTGTAGTTTAGGCTAGGCCTTGGGTTAGCCTCAGGTTAAGGCCTGTAATCACAAGGTCTAGCAGCATGTGGCTCCCCAGACAGGCACTTGGAGTTTAGAGGAGACCTATGGGAGAATTTCTCTCTTCCTTGTGGGTCCCAGGAATCAAACTTACTTAGGTCGTCAGGTTGGTGGCAAGTGCCTTTATGTGCTGAGCCATCTCACTTTGTAGCCCAGGCTGGCCTTGAGCTCATACATGTTCGCCTGCCTCTGAGTGCTGGAATTAAATGTATGTATCACTGTGGCTGGCTTAGTGACTTTCTTTTGAGGCAAGTTTACTCTGTTAGCTTCGTCAGGCCTGGAACTCACTATGCAACCAGCCCAGGTTGACCTCAGCTTGTGGCTGTCCTTCATCTGCCTTCCCAATGCTTGGATTGTGGATGCACCACACCTGCTCAGCAATGGCTGTCTCTAAAACAAGGACATAGAAGCTCCTCTAACAGTACCCACTGTGGAGGAAGACTTCCAGGCAGATACTGGGAGGCACTTTAGGAGCCTGTGGCTTGTAGGGTGCTTCTGGTGACCCCAGGAGGTAGAGGGTTACTGACTTCCCCATTCTCCAGACAGGGCATTAAGGCCAGAGGAAGGAAGCCACTTGCCTAACGTTATCAGCCACAGTCCAGTAGGCCTAAGAAACCACTGTCCCAATCTAGAGAAGTTCTCCAGGTCTGCTGTCCAGTCTGAGTTTGCTGACTCAGTCAGGACTGGGACTACATTTGAGTTTGTGCAGTAGATTAAATGACAACAGCAAATAGCCCAGGTGCTGCAGGCTTACACTGTTAGCACCGAGGAGGAGGAAGGAAGCAGGAGGGCTGGGAGGCAGGCCAGCCTGGCCTGTAGGAGGAGACCTTGTTAACACCAACAAACCAAAAGAGAAGCCAGGCATCTTGGTGTACATCTGTAATCTCTGCACGTAGGAGGTAGAGACATGAGGATCTGGAGTTCAAGGACATCTTTGGCTGTCTAGGTAGCTCAGGGCCATCTGGGACAAAGACCCTGTCAAACAAATGAGATTGAAAGCGAAGGTGACAGGGGCTAGGGATATAGCTCCCCTGTGAACTCCTGCTTAGTTTATTGCGCGCGCGCGCGCGCGCGCACACACACACACACATGAACAGTAATTGTAACATTCGTTGTATATTTGTCGTGTTTTAGGGACCATTTGAAATGCTTTATGTCCATTATGTGTGAATTATATAATTATTCTCAGTTGGTATATGTAGAAGGATAGTCAGAGAGGGTAAAATAGTTGCCCGAGCATCAGAGTCAGGATTTGAACTTGGGTAGCCTCATTCCAGAGTTGCTGCTGTCTTCCACCCTGCTTTACTGCTCACTGGAGAATACATTGGCTAGTGCTTGCTCCTCTCTCTAACTGCTGTTCTCTCGCCATCTGCTGCAGGTAGTGGGCAGTTCCCTTCTCTTTGTGCATGACCACACCGGCCTGGCCAAGGTCTGGATGATTGACTTCGGCAAGACAGTGGCCCTCTCTGACCACCAGATGCTTAGTCACAGGCTGCCTTGGACTGAGGGCAACCGTGAGGATGGCTACCTTTGGGGTCTGGACAATTTGATCTGCCTCCTTCAGGGGCTGGCCCAGAGCTGACGTCATCTGTCACTGCTAGGCTCACTTGCAGGATAGCATGTGTCTGGCTGGGAGAGCCCTAAGATGATGTCCGGCCCGAGGCTGCTGATGGAAGATGACGTGCTTCAAGGTGTCACCAGATCAGTGTGGTCTGAGGAGCTTGGGGGTCCCTGGCAGCACTGGGCTCCCTCACGATAGATATGAGAAACAAGACAGGTGGAGGCATAGTTAGCGGAACATGAACGGGGCATCCTGACCATCTAGGAAAGCTTCTAAGGGAGTCCCAGTGGCCACAGCTGGAAGAATGAACTCTTCCTTGAATTAGCTCTGAGCCCAGAGCCAACAGGTTGGCTTTTGTTCCCCAGAGGACCAGGCATCATTTGTGAAGACCTGCAGGAGCTACTTGTCCACCTGGACCAGTGACAGCCCCATCCAAGTGCCGAGAGGAGGGTGTGCTGTCCTGGGATACTTGCTGATGCTACCTGAGGCCCAATGCTCCTGTGTGGGACCAGCTTGCCCTCTTCCCTGCCAGGACAGGGAAGGATCCTTTCTGTTCCTTTGTTGACTCTTTGAGCTACTGCAGACCCAGACCATAGCCATATCCACCTGTTCCAGCACTGTGATCATCTTCCTTCCTTGGTGTACCAGCTCCAGCCTCAGGACTTCCTCCTCCTGGCCCTGACACCCAGGCTCTTGTCCCAGCAGAGTCCAGCAACAGGAAAGAGTTTCTGAGGTAGGGGAGGAGGCTTCTTGGGAACCAGACAGCCTTGCTTCACTGTGTAAGTGCCCTGCCTGACCCACATACAGAATGAAGTGCCAGGTTGCCCAGCAGCACAAATGGGTGGGGCTACTGGCCCTAACCATGGACTACCTGGTTCTAATCAAAGACTCTAAAACTCTGGGGTGGGGTAGAAACCACTCTGTCCCTGTGCTCCAGCACTGCTCCAGAACCTTGGCTTCCTGGCCCATACAGATGGGCTTGGCAAAGATAGGAACCTACCTCTTCTCTAAGCTGAAGCCCTAAGGTCTTCCAAGGCCAATGCGTCTTCCTTTTCTACTGACTGTCTATATATATATATATATATATATATTTATATACAAGGTAGCTGGGTTGGTGGTATCAGGGAATTGAGGCAAAATAGCTTTACTGTGCCTCCCACCTACAGTAGCACCCCAATAAACAGGACAAATCAATGTTGTGGGTATCGTCTTGGCATCTGGGTATGTGGCATCTGAGATACTCTGGACCTTCTTGTTGGGGTATCAATTACCTTGGGAGAATGAGCAAGCTGAGGAGGTTGACCACTCATTCAAGACTCAGAAATGCCATTATTTTTTGTTTTTTAAATTAAAAAAAAAAAATATTTATCACTGGGTGGTGGTAGTGGCGAATTCTTTTAACCCTAGCATTTGGGGGATGAGGTGGGGGACAGGAGGCAGAGGCAGGTGGATCTCTGAGTTCAAGGGCAGCCTGGTCTAAGAATGAGTTCTAGGCACAGAGAAATAAGTTTTGTAAACACACACAAAAGATTTGTACTTTGTGCGTGTGCATGCTCCATGTATCTGGATGCCTAAGGAGGCCGGGAAAGGGTGTTGGACCCCTGCCCTCAGAGCTAAAAGTTACAGCTCTGCCGGCCTGATTTGGCTTCTGGATCCAAACTCTGCAAGAGCAGGGGCTGGTCTTAATTGCTCTTTTCTCTCTCTCTCTTTTTTTTAAAATTAAAGATAGGATCTCACTATGTAGTTCAGGTTGGTCTGGAACTTGAGGTCCAGCCTCCAGAGTGCTGGGATGGCAGTTCGTGCCTTGACACTGTCACCATACAGCTCCCCTAAAATGTGACCTTTTGCTGGGTGCTGGGAACACTGCAGCCAGCCAGCCACCCACTCAGGCCTGCTTGCCCCCTTCTGGGCAGGTGTACCAGGTGCCTGTCACTTTCCACAGTACTGAAGCGTTGAACTCTAGAAGAGGCACATACACTGCCTATGATTGATTTAAGAGTCTTATAGCTCAAGTTGGCCCTGAACTTGTCATGTAGTTGATGAGGATCTTGAACTGTTAACTGGCTTCTATGCTCCAATGCTGGGCTTATAGGCCTGCACAACTACCCCACCTTTGGATAGGATGTAGCATGTTCGAGGCTAACCTGGGCTGCACAACAAACATGACAAAATCTGTCTTTAAAGAAAAAAAAAAAAGAGTCAAACCAAAACCGAACATCATATTCCTGTCCCCCTCACTGTGTGGAAGGGGAGGCCTCCCGGGCCTCTCTGAGGAGGAAATGACTGGGGCTGAGATGGGGGAGTTAGGGGAGTAAGGTTAAAAACGGCTTTTTATTGCATTTGAATTTTTGTGAATGTGAATGCACACTCGCCACAGCAAGCAGACGGAGGTGAGGGGGTAACCCACGGGAATCGGCTCTTGTTCTGCCACATGGGTCAACAGGCTTGACAAGCACCCTTACCCATTAAGCCATCTTGCCAGCTCAAGGAGAGTGATCATCATATTCAGCTCAAGGCTGCCATCTGAAAGGCGATCACAGCTATCAGGTAGATGAGTAATAGTCTGAGTGTGCCAAGGAGAAGGAAGTTGCGTTAATTCCTGTTCTGTGAACAAACCTGGGAATGAGGACAAGCAGGGGGTCCAGGCTCTTAAAGGTGCTCGGTGAACTGACAGTGTCTTTAAAAATGCCCCCAAAGAGAGGACCAATGGATGTCACATTCAGGTGGGAGGGCCATGGCTAGGGTCTGAGTTACTACCAAGAGTCTTCTAGGCTGGGCATGTAGGAATACGTCTCTAATCCCAGTACACAGGAAGCAAAGATCTCTGAGGTTGAGGCCAACCTGGTCTACTACATACGGGGTTCTAAGTCATCCTACATAGTAAGACTGCTGTTTTGCTTTTGAGACAGGCTCTCACTATGTAGCCCTGGCTGGCCTAGAGGTTGCTATGGAGACCATGCTGGTTCCAAACTCAGAGATCTCCCTCTATCTCAGTGGTTCTCAAAGCAGTGACCCTTTAATACAGTTCCTCATGCTGTGGTGACCCCAACCATAAGATTATTTTCATCATTATTTCATAACTATAATCTTGCTACTGTTATAAATCATAAAGTAAATATATTTTCTCTGATGGTCTTAGACAATCCCTGTGAAAGGGTCTTTAGACACCCAAAGGGGTCACGACTCAGTAGGGAGAATTTTGGTTTCTTTGAAAAACACAGAAATATTATGGGAGTCTGTTTTCATTTTAATCCCAGCTATGGAATATGGGGCTGCTTCAGCTTGTCCACAGCAGCTATGAGTTCCCTCATGCTGTCGCATGGATTATGATTTTGCCATTTGCAAACAGTTTCTGAGACTGTGACCTTTGGAATTCTGGGGACTTTTCAGAGGGATATAAATGTCCAGGGCCCTGAGCGTTGAGGGGCTGTTGGCTGTGGTTTGTTAAGTAGTTGTGTGCAAAGAATAAACAAGAAGAATTTAGGGGGCTGGAGACATGGCTCAGCCATTAAGAAAGAGCAGAGTGCTCTTCCAGAGGTCCCGAGTTCAATTCCCAGCAACCACATGGTGACTCACAACCATCTGTAATGGAGTCTGATGCCCTCTGCTGGTGTGTCTGAAGACAGCTACAGTGTACTCACATACATAAGATAAATAAATCTTAAAGACATTAGATATCCTGACAGCAAATATCAAACTTGCCCCAAGGAACTTGGCACCCCTGTCAGCAGGAAGTAGTGGGAGGGGAATGCCGCCCTTCCCCTCCATCCTTTTCTCTCCTGTCTACCATTAGGGGTTGAAAGGGTGGAAGAAACAGCACAGTAGTAAGGTCCCATGGTTGGGACCCGCTGCTGTACCTTCTGAGTGCTGGGTTATAAGTGTGTGCTACCACCCCTCAGGCAGGGATCGTGCTTTAAAAAACAGAAATGCTCCACAAAAACAAGTCTCCCTTAGCCAAAGGAATGCTTGATCCTGGAGGTAATTAGTTTAGACTTTGGACAGTGACCAAGCTTGTGACTCCATATATGGGGTGATCTAGTGAAAGATTTCTGGGGGCAGTCTCCAAGATACTATCATCAAATGAAACTAATTGGACTGAAAATGTCACCTTAGAGGGCGAGCTGAAGCATTCTAATGTTGGTGGAGTTAAGTTCAAGGTGGGTGGGCCAGCCCTCGCTAATGGCTCCCCTCCTGTGGTCTGAGCAGCAGGGCCTGGCCACAGAGGCCAGCCTTTACTCCACCAGCAGGTACTATGTACACTCGTCCATCAGCAGCCCTTGCCGGTGAGAAGTCTGTCAGTTGCAGGTTGCTATCCCGGACTTGGCTGTAGTCCCACAGCTGGTAATGCCAACTCTTGCCCTGCTTGGAGACAAGGAAGATGGCACCTGGGGAGCTTTCCTCTGGGAAGGATGGTGGATGTTGGGGTGCACCAGGCACTGGGTGGAAGAGGCCTGGCAACTCAGAGTCTTCAATGTAGCCAGGGCTTGGCACATTCTGCACACCTATCAGGACCCCTGGGGGACAGGAAGAGAATATGAGTTGCCTAGGATACAACCATGTGCCAGGGCAACCCTCTAGGCCAGGTGCTGCCTGGTTAGTAGGGCTCTGTGGAAACACAGCAAGGCCTCTGGCTTCCATGCCTCCGGTATTTGAAGTCCTGCTTCTTATGGCACATTGAAGATGGAGATCACATTCTAAGGAAAACCCTAACATCTCCACCTGCTCCAGAAAGACAACCCCCCCCCCCACACACACACTCAAAGCCAGACACACATCTGGAGGCCTGTCCTGATGTACACAACCTGCTCTCCTTCCAGGCAGGCGAGATGAAGACAGTGCTGGTCACAGAGATGCATGCAGAATCAGCTGTGTTCTGTGGGAGCCAATGCTGACTAGGCGGCTGCGTTGCCTCCATTACTGTCTGTATGTGCAATACCCTCTTAGGCGTTAGTGCTGGGGCCCTGGCCTGCAATCTGTGGTGCTATTCTGGAGCTGGAGGAAGTGCATCACTGGGGCGGGGCTGAAGTGCAAGTGCAAGCTACATTTCTGGTTGGAGCTCTCTGCTTCCTGATACCCCAGGCTCCTGCCATCATTGGCAGAGCCATCAGCTGCCATGTCTTTCCCTGAATGGGATATCTATCCCCTGAACCATGAGCTGCAGAAACCTCTCAAGTTGCTTCTGTAAGAAAAGCTAATACACCTCCCCCAATTCCTTAATTTCCAGATGGGCAACAAGCCCAGAGACGGGAAGAAATTTAGGCAGAACTAAGAGTCTGAAGAGGCAGAGGCTGGGCTGCTCCTGGAGCTCTTTATTCCCAAATCTGTGCTCTGAGCCTGTTTTGGAAACTCTTAATTGGCAGTTACTTAAGAGATGTGATGCCTGCTGGGCTTTGCTAAGTGTGTATGGGAAAGAGGGCCAAGCTGTTGGTTATACTCTCAGTGCATGGCCAGCACCTTCACGGATACAATGTGAATGGGGTTAAAAATGGGTGGAGAGCTTAAGGGAGCAAAGGGCACAAGGGCAAAGGTCCGGGTGGGGGACAGCGACCTACCTGCACTCACTGCCCAGTGGGCCTTATGGCCTTTCTTTTGACACGGCTCATGGTTGAAATCCTCATCATAGCTAGAGCTGGTGTTAAGGTCCAAATTGTGGTGTGGCCCTGGGTGCCACCCTCCACGACCCCTACCCCACTCCCTCCAGACCCTGGGGATACGGGATGAGCAGGGGATGTCCGGTGATGAGGTGCTGTACAACTACATCTCTATTGGGTCCACCCAGGCCACCACACAGGAGCTCAGCCTGGCAGCCAAAAGTCTCCTGGGCCAGTCTGGCCATGTCAGCCACTGGAGAAGGAAGAGAAAAAGAGGAAGGGGGGGAGTGTGAATAAATAAGTCAATAAATATACGAATGAGAATCATTTCAAAAGGGCTTATCATTTGTGTGAGTGCAGAAAAAGGCGCAAGCTGGGTCTGATGTCAGACCTGCAATCCCAACAATCTCAGAGATTGAATTAGGAGTATCAGTTCAAAGTTGGCCTGGACTACCTAGTGAGTTCAAGACCAGGTTGAGAAATTTGGTGAGCCCATGGCTCAAAAGAAAAAAATTAAAGAAATACATTGGCATGGCTGGAAACAGAGCTCAGTGGTAGAGCCCCTGCCTAGAATCCCCCAGTGAGGGGCTGGGGGCGTGGCTCAGTGGTAGAGCCCCTGCCTAGAATCCCCCAGTGAGGGGCTGGGGGCGTGGCTCAGTGGTAGAGGCCCCGCCTAGAATCCCCCAGTGAGGGGCTGGGGGCGTGGCTCAGTGGTAGAGCCCCTGCCTAGAATCTCCCAGTGAGGGGCTGGGGGTGTGGCTCAGTGGTAGAGCCCCTGCCTAGAATCCCCCAGGGAGGGGCTGGGGTGTGGCTCAGTGGTAGAGCCCCTGCCTAGCAAGCATTATGTTCCTGACTTTAATTCCTAGGTGTACAAAAAACAAAAACAAAAGATATGACGAACAAACATGATCAGATGCTTAACCACTTAACCTTGATAGGTTATCTCCGCCAACATAATGAGCCAATCCAAGCCAAATTAAAGTATAAAGGCAAATTTTTTGTTTGTTTGTTTTTCGAGACAGGGTTTCTCTGTGTAGCCCTGGCTGTCCTGGAACTCACTCTGTAGACCAGGCTGGCCTCGAACTCAGAAATCCGCCTGCCTCTGCCTCCCAAGTGTTGGGATTAAAGGTGTGGACCACCACTGCCCAGCGTATAAAGGCAAATTTACTGGGGGCAGCTCTTAAGTGGGTTCACTGGTCCCATGCAACAAGGCCAGGGACAGAGACAATGGGGAAGGAGGAAGGGGGGGCGGTAACACCAAAATGTCTAGATTATATAGAGACTAACCTCTGGGGAGAGGAAGTCCAGTCACTGGGGGGAAAGTTCAGGTAGGAACTGAGGGATGCTGGGAGACACTGAAGGCCAGGTCCCCTTTTGGTATGTTGGGTCTGACACCCAACAAATTATAGAGATGGTGAGAGAGGGACACAGGCAGTCTGGACTGACTTGTGCTGGTAACATCTTTAGTCTATTAATGTACGGGGGTAGGTCAGGAGGTGGTAATGAGACCTTCTCACTCACCTGGAGTGCTTCAGCTGGCCTCTTTTGTCCCCTAGAGAAGAGTCAATGGAACTCTGGGCTTGAGGGATTTCCCAGCCAACTCACCAGAGAACATTTCTCCCTGTGCTGTGTAGCCTCTCTCCTTGGCCACCTGCACTAGTCTTTCCAGAGAGATGCTGCTAGGTGTTGACAGAAGAGTTCCTGCCATCCACAAGGCCACCAGTCCACACCTAGGAGAGATAGCCCAATCTGTAGCATGTCCTATGTATTTACTGAATTACCCTGACCCCAGAGGAAGAGAGAGGTATGCTGTCTAGGGACTTGCCTCCCCTCCCATGCCAGGTGCGCTGCAAGGTGGGGGTTAAACCTGGGGACCTGGGGAACACAAAATGGATGGACGGACACACACATGCGTGCAAATCCTGATGTGAAAAATACCCTGCAGATTTTTTTTTCTCCCTTCCCAGGATGCCTGGGGGATGGGGGTGCTTTTCCCACAGTGCCAGCTTGGCCTGTGGGAGGGCATTCTCGAATCCAGGCGATGGGTTCTTACTGAGGGCCTTCCTGGATGAGTGATGGCAGGTCAGCACAAAAGAGGATCCATTGCAGGTCACTTCGAAACCTGAGGGAGGGCAACCAGGATAAGTCACAAGGGAACAGCTCTGGGTAAAATCACATCCTGGAGACTGAGCTGTCCTAAGGTCTCAGGGCTACTGCTGTCTGGGCAGCTCACATGCTTCTCCTCTGTTGAGGCTGTACCCTCAGTTTCTTCATCCAGCGGCAGGGATCACCATTTTGGATGTTCCCTGCTGCTTCTCTCAGGCCTTGAAAAACAAAGAGCAGGGTTGTAGTATCTGACCTAGGCAACCAGGATCATAATGATCTATCTGACCTAGGCAACCAGGGTCATAATGATCTATCTGACTTACGCAACCAGGGGTCATAATGATCTATCTGACCTAGGC
>JADRCH010000334.1:552874-601238 GCA_019843965.1 Rhynchomys soricoides
ATCTGACTTACGCAACCAGGGGTCATAATGATCTATCTGACCTAGGCGACCAGGGTCATAATGATCTATCTGACCTACGCAACCAGGGGTCATAATGATCTATCTGACCTACGCAACCAGGGGTCATAATGATTTATCTGAAGGAATTTCTTTCCTTCCTTTTTTTTAAAAGATTTATTTTTTTATGTATATGAGTACACTGTCGCTGTCTTCAGACACACCAGAAGAGGGCATCAGATCCCATTACGGGATGGTTGTGAGCCACCATGTGGGTGCTGGGAATTGAACTCAGGACCTCGGGAAGAGCAGTCAGTGCTCTTAACCACTGAGCCATCTCTCCAGCCCTATCTGAAGAAATTTCTAGAAGATGGTTTATTTTATACCCAAATGTGTTTTTTTTCTTCTTCTTTTTTTCTGTAAACACTTTTTCCATATGTAGCCTAGGCTAGCCTCCAACCAGTGGCAACTTTTTTGCCTTAGGCCCCCCGTGTGGGGATTGAAGGTGCGCTCCCTGATTATTCTCCCCATCAGACATAAGGGCTAATGGCATAATGGCTCAGTGGATAAAAGTGCCTGCTTCGCCGGGCAGTGGTGGCGCATGCCTTTAATCCCAGCAGTCAGGAGGCAGAGGCAGGCGGATGTCTGAGTTCGAGACCAGCCTGGTCTACAGAGTGAGTTCCAGGACAGCCAGGGATACACAGAGAAACCCTGTCTCGGGGGGGGGGGGGGGGGGAGGGGGAGAGCCTGCTGCTAAATCTGACAACCTGAGTTCAATTCCTCAGACCCACATGTTGGAAGGACACACACACACACACACACACACACAGTAAATAGATTTAACTCAGCCTGAGTAAACAAGGTGGGAATATACTTTAGGCCCAAGAGATCACCTTAAGGAACCTGAGTAGGCCTGCTGACCGTGGTTTCAGTGACCTCAGGCTGTTGTAGTAATCATTTACCTACCCCGTCTTAGACCATCCAGTTCCCAGATAAAAGACATAAAACTTTTATATTTATACTAAGCCTTAATCAGCACTAGAGCTGGGCAGATAGCCACCTTCTTAGCTATTAATAGCTACTTCCGTATCAATAACCCAGAGTTATAACGTGCCATGCTCCACCTGGGCAGCTCTTAACTCAAACTGGCCAGCCTTCATGGCCATGTTTTCATGATTCACCTACTCCATGGCATCTTCTCCTCTCACCATCTTCTTCCTCATGGTCCCTGCCTCAGACCCCAAGCCTGGGAACCAAAACCTCATCTATCTAGCATCTTTACTCACCAATCAGGGATAACTTGGGAGGCAAAGGTTACACAGCATCACTTGGTGTACAGGAGGATCTGCTCTTCCCTGAGGCTACCAGGGCCAGTATTTAAGTATTATAATACAAAGATGGACAAAAATCTCAACAATTTTAAATTAAGGAGCAAGGTCTGCACAACAACTACAACTGGTAGATGCGAGAATTCACTGTAGGCCTAAATATCAGCATTACAATACATAGCTCTGGACCAAGCCTCAACATGGGTCCCTCAAGGCCATAAGCCTGCTTTGCCTATTCCAAGGCCAGTGCGAGGGCAAGTCAGGGTGGCGATGGGGAGGCTCACACACAGGAGGACACACAAAGCTCCAGGTTCTCGGTTTAAGATAACTAACTCCTGACCACAGCAGGGTGCTTAGAAACACCAAGTCCTCTCTTTGAGTTCAAATGGAGACTTGTCCCTTCTTTGTAAAGTGGCTGAGTGGGACCTTTAGCTTTCTTTGTAGAGTACCCACAGAGGCCAGAAGTGCTCCATCCTTTAGAGCTGGTGCTATGGTTCTAAGCCACAATATGTGGGTGCTGGGGGCTGAACTCAGATTCTCTTCAAGAGCAGCAAGCACTTTTAACTTAGAGTCATCTTTCGCTGGGCAGTGGTGGCACACGCCTTTAATCCCAGCACTTGGGAGGCAGAGGCAGGCGAATTTCTGAGTTCGAGGCCAGCCTGGTCTACAGAGTGAGTTCCAGGACAGCCAGGGCTACAGAGAAACCCTGACTCGAAAAACAAAACAAACAAACAAGCAAAAAAATAGAGTCATCTTTCTATCCTTCTAAGAGTCCTGACTTTCTCATCTAGGACTTCCTAAACAGGAAAGTAGCACAGTTCCTATCCCAGGAAGTTGCTGATAACAACAAATATTTGAAAACTCAGCCAACCATGGTGATTCATGCCTGTAATATCAGCATAGGACTGCCATGAATTTCAGGCCAGCTTGGGTTACATAGAGAGACCCTGTCTCACACCACCACCACCTCAATTCTAGTGATGGTGGTGTGTACCTATAATCTCCTGGTGTTGGGGACGAAAGAACAAGGTATTCTCAGCTACATAGCAAGTCTGAGGTCAAACTGGGCTCCATGGGATCCTGTCTCAAAAAACAAAACAAAAATAAACAGCCCAAGAAATAAAGCAAAGCAGACAAATCCTTTAATCCCTGACACACACCACTTTTGTGCTGTGGCAGGTTTTCTGCATCCAGCTGTCATGACGGCTGCTGGGGCACTCGGTGTGGGTACCTTATAACCTCCTTTCCTTCCTTCCAAGTCAGGGTCTCACGATGTAGCCCAGGCTGGCCTTGACCTCATCTCCTGCTTGGCTTCTTGAGCTCTGGGATTACAGGCATGCACCACTATGTCAGGAACTAGGAGTTTCTTTATCTGGACAAGGGTCTGTGGTCTATTCTCTATCCTCTTCCTTTACTGCCCGTGTCCCTGGGTACATCACTCTCTTCCTGGCACCTTGGACTTGATTCATGACCTTCATTCTTAAAAGTAGCTTTCCTCTCTTAGCAAAGCCATTCCCTGGCTCACCAGACCTCAGAACAGTCCTAAGCCCTTCATCCAAACTGCCATACTCTGTGTGTGCTGCTGCTGACCCATGTTCCCAGTTCCCCTTTGCTTGTTCTTTGAAAAGTGTTTAGTGGAGATCTGTGCCAGTGCTGTCTGCTCTCATGGCACTGGCCTGCGTAACTTGCTAGCATTTGTAGCTGCTTCTCTTCCCGAAGCCAACACTGAGAGCTGTCCTTGGGCCCCATTATTATAACTCTGGCTACTCTGGGAGTCACTGTCTGGAGGCACAGAACCACTGGCTTCTGTGTCAGAACCAGGCATGAGAAGAAGCTCTTCTCTCTTTTCTTCTTTTTTATTTTATTTTTTTATTTTTTCTGAGACAGGGTTTCTCTGTGTAGCCCTGGCTGTCCTGGAACTCACTCTGTAGACCAGGCTGGCCTCGAACTCAGAAATCTGCCTGTCTCTGCCTCCCGAGTGCTGGGATTAAATGTGCGCCACCACTGCCCGGGCTAGAAGATGTTCTCTCTATTGCGGGAGGCCAACCACTGAAAAGCTAAGTAAGGGACTTAAGGCATCTGGCTGTTTGTAAGCAGGTTATTGTCTGAGATCTGGACTGGTGCTGGGGGGTGGAGACCCTACCGGTCCTTCTGCAGCTTCAGGAGCCTCTTCACATCATCTTTGCCTTTGGGAGCTGGGTCAGCCTTCTCCAAGGCCTCTTTCAGGAGCTGGCTGTTCTTCAGGCCGTAGACATGAGGGAGAACAGCCTCCACAGCAGAGGCCAAAGGGGGAGGGAGTGGGGGTGGGGGTAGGGGAGGGGGTGGGGGTAGGGATGGAACAGAAGCCTGGAGACTACACAGTGGGTTTGGTAAAGCTACGTCTGGGGGATTTGGGAGTAAAGGAGGTGGAATGTTGGTGTCTTGGGTCGCATGAATTATTGGGGATATTGTGGGTTTTACGGGGAAAGAGCATGGAGAAGTCATTTGGGGTCTTCTGGAAGAATGAGAAAGAGGATCCTCCCAAATCTCTTAAGGATGGAGATTTTCAGTTTTTAAAAGAACTGGATGAGATATATTCAGGCTTGTACATTGAGACCTGTAAAAACAATAATTAATTAAAACTAGAGTTGATTGCAGAATATGGTGCCTGACCAGTTGGTCTGGGAGAACCTGGGCTAGTATTTGAGACAGTGGAAAGAGAAACTGAGCTCAATCAAACGATGAAGGATCCCGAAGGGTGGGCTGTGCTATGAGGCTGGGGCTATATTAGGAGGGAAATTTTGTAGGCGTCATCTCATCTGCTGTAGCTAAGATAGTTTTGGCAACTTCTGCAGTAAGGAGGTTCAGATTTGTTGTGAGGTGTATAAAGGATGCGACTTTTCCTACTTCGCATCCCTGGCCTGAGTCTGAAACCTTATGGTTAACTTTAAAGGCTAGGGTCGAGAGATTAAAGAGACACGTGGGTGGGAAAACAGCCCAGTAGTGGGCAGGGTCATGGGATCAGCCGGAAAGAATGAGTTGCAGCAGCTCAGGGATCCAAGGCCAACTAAGTTGGTATATACCGCACACTAGGTAATGGAACCTAGAAATTTACACATGCTCCTCCCCGGGAGGACATGGAGTCACATGGCCATCCTCTGTCTGTCCTGTCTCATCCCACGTGATAGAACTCGCAACCCGCACAAAGCTTCTTGACGATCACGTGATACAGGCAGAAGGGGAAGAGGTGTGGCTTCCGAAAGGCAGTCTCAGTATGGCACTAGAGCTCTAACCTTGTCCCAATTGGCCAAAAGCTTGTGCCCTTCTCTGATTGGTCCGTTCCCTCTATGCAAGGGGGCGGGGCTTATCGCTAAGGCGGGAACCCAAGTGTTCCTTTCCTTGGCAGGCGCTTGGGCCGGGAAAGAGACTTATTCTGAACTTACCGAGTTTGCGCGCCGTGATTAGCCTGCGGAAGGGAGAAGCCGGAGCCAGGGAAGATAGAAAGCTGTGTGTCTGTGCAGTGTAGTTTGGCAGTCGCTGTTGGCGGAAGCGACGGCTCAGGTGGTGAGTTCCCGCGGGCGTAGACGCCGCTCGGAGCCGGGGAGGCGGGTGGAGCACCTCGGGAGGCCTTTCTTTTGAGAGACTAGGATGTCCGAAATCAGTCCCTACGTCCTTAACTGTCTCCAACATCCGGGTTCTTTTTTCCTCCCGGGACGCCGTTCGCGCGCGTGGACTAATGGGAAGCGCCGCTCCGTGTGCTCCGCCTGCCGGGACTCGTAGAGCATTCTGGGATTCGTAGTTAACCTCTGTAGGTCTCCCTAAGCACGCGGGCTGGAGACGCGGAGTCCTATGCTGGCTTTGTTGCTGAGCTGTGCTATCCTCCCCCAATTCCGGTCTTACCCGACTTCCTCTTGAAAGAAAGATCCCTGAGCAGAACCATCAGCCCTTTGGAACACAGAATTTGGGAAACGTAGGGCTAAAGTCGCTTTTTCCTCTTTAAGCCGTACCTGAACTTCTAACACCATGGCAGTTCCCGAGACCCGTTCCAACCACACTATTTATATCAACAATCTCAATGAGAAGATCAAGAAAGATGGTGAGTTTTTGGGGTAGCCTGACTGTTGGTGATCTCACACGAGTTGACCCCTTTTCACCTCTAGCACCCACATTTCTTTCTCAGCCTTCTCCATCCAATTTGTTAGGAATTAACTTTGGCCTTTGTATATACTGGTTCCTTGGTTTAAACACATCAGTAACCATTTTACACTCTGCCCTTTAATCTGTTCATTGCTAATGATCTTCAAGGTTGTCTTCGAAGCCTTCCAGGATCCTTCTTTCCGTCTGTCTGCTCACATGAAAGTGTCTCTGTCCACTGTCCTCGGGGTGGTGGTATCAGTGATTGGCTACAGTTCAGATAACATGCAGAAGGATGAACAATGAATGGCTCTGTAATGTGGGTGATGTACGCAGAATTCTAAGTCTTGAATATCTTTAATTCTCACAAGCCTCACACATTAAGTAATTGGAATTTGGGTGGCATAACTTGCCTGGGATCAAAGAGCAAGAAAAATGAGACAGAAGTGTGGGATTCTGGTTAAGCAAATTATTGGACTGGGCTGGAAGAGTGGAAGTTTGAAGCCATTTGGAACAACATGGTCAAAGCAAGTAAAAAAGAAACCAAAGACAAATGGTTTCTTTTAGGGTATGGAGGTACAGGGCTGTAATCCCAGCACTCAGGAGACTGATGCAGGAAGATCTTGAGTTCCAGACCAGCCTTGGCTAAATAGCAAGACCCTGTCTCCAAAAGGATTGAAGAATGTAACTAGTGTTGGTCTTGCCTAGCATGAGTAAGGATCTGGGTTTAAATCTCAGCCTGGAGAGATGGCTCAGTGAAGAATGCTGCCTGGTCTTCCAGAGGATCCGGTTTTGATTCCTAGCCCTCAAGGGAGGTTCATAACTATCTGTGACTCCAGTTCCAGAGGATATGACATCCTCTTCTGGTTTCTGCAGGCAAAATACCTCCACATAAAAAAATAAAAGAAAAATTCTTTTTAAACAAAAATCCCCACCAAATAATTCAGTTCTTGTCTGGAAGTAAGGCCCAGGGGTAAAAAGTTTACCTTTCTGCAAAGACACACATTTTTTTAAAAAAGTAAGCACAAATAACTATTTTTATGCATTTATTTTGTGTGCATCTATATATGGATGCATATGTGTGGTCAGGACAGCACTAGAGAGACCTTCGTCTTTCTGCTGTGGGTTCCTGAGATCATACTCAGGTTGTGAGGCTTGTGAGGTGGATGGATGCTGACCAACTGGAGAAAATTGTCAGGGGAGGACTGGAAAGATGATTCAGCTGGGATGCATGCTTGCCCGTAAGCCTGACTTTCCCTGGTCCCACGGTGAATGTCTTTAGGTACCTGATCCTTCCTTCAGCTCCTGAGTGTTGGGATTCCAGGGTGGGGCCAGTATGTCCCAACTGACAGGCTTGTAGCTGTTGGTGAGCTGTGGTTCGTAAGTGAACTTCTGACGTCAGCAGGAGAAGACAGGGTAAGAAGAGGGACATAAGGGGACAGTGCAGTTAGGGCCTCCTGGAAGCCACAGACTTATGCCAAGACTTGGGTTCTAGAAGAGGGTAGTCATGCAGATGTCAGGAAAAGGACATTCCGTGAAGAGAGTACAAAGGGTGAGGTGTGGCAGAGACTAGGAGGTTGTGCTTGTGATTCAGAGACTGAAACCGAAGGATTGCTCAGAGTTTTGGGCTATAGAGTTGGACCCTGCCTTGAATAAGTAAGTGAATGAATGAATGGCAGGTCAGGCTTAAGGAAGGACTAAAAAGTTAACTTAGCTGGAGTGAAAAGAAGTGTTTGTTATTTGAACAGCAAGTTTGTAGCAGGTATTATAGCTGTCCCCATCTTGTAGGACATGTAGACATGTCCATTTGAGTGGTTCTTGGCTGTTACTGTGGGCTCTTAAACTGTAGCATTTCTGGGTATTCCATCAGTTGGCTAGTGGCCCTCATTTGGGCTGTCCTTTTTGTTTGCTTGTTTCTTTCTTTCTTTCTTCCTCCCCCCAGCCCCCAAGCCAGGGTTTCTCAGTGTAGTCAGCCCTGGCTGTCCTGAACTTGATTTATAGACCAGGCTGGCTTCAGATTCTCAGAGATCTGTCTGCATCTGCCTCCCAAGTGCTGGGATTAAAGGCACATCACCCGGCTGGGCTGTCCATCTTCTAAGGATAGTGCAAATGACAGGACACGGTGTCTCGGCCTTTTGTCACAGTGTGTCTTGCCTTCCCTGAATGCAGAGCTCAAGAAGTCCCTGTATGCCATCTTCTCCCAGTTTGGCCAGATCCTGGATATCCTGGTGTCTCGGAGCCTGAAGATGAGGGGCCAGGCCTTCGTCATCTTCAAGGAGGTCAGCAGCGCCACCAATGCCCTGCGTTCCATGCAGGGCTTCCCATTCTATGACAAGCCCATGGTGAGTGGCTCGAATATGCGGTATGTATGTATGTAAGCTGATGTGTTTGTGTGGTATAGGAGACTGGGTGGGTGTGGACCTCCTGTGGCCTGTAGTGCTCCCTTAAGGATGCTAATTTTTCTTGCTGTTCCTTTACTTCCTGTGTTCCTAATATGGGGGCTGTGGAGCCACAGAGTGATTGAGTAGCTGAGTGTGGTGGCTTATGCCTACATGTAGGAGGCTGAAGCAGGAGAATTGCCAAGAGTTTCAACCCAACCTGGGCTGCAGAGTTGGAGCCTGCCTAAAACACTACAAGAGTATGGTGGGAGCCGGGCAGTGGTGGCGCACGCCTTTAATCCCAGCACTTGGGAGGCAGAGGCAGGCGGATTTCTGAGTTCAAGGCCAGCCTGGTCTACACAGAGAAACCCTGTCTCGAAAAAAAAAAAAACCAAACAATCAAAAGAACATGGTGGGACCAAAGTGAACAGAGGATTCTGCACACCTCTTCTGTACAGACGTTGTCACTAAGGCTGTTGCCTGTGCTGTCAGCTCCACTGGAAGCCTTGTTCTAACCACCTCCTTTGCTTGCCTCCCACCCCCATGTGCTCCTCCATCCACCCCAGCCTTGTCTCCACACCACAGGTTATTCTGGGACCTCTCCTCCCTCCTTACAACTCTATCAGCTTCCTGGAAAAGCACAAAGGGTCCCCCTTGTCCTTGTGACCTTGCCATCTCCTCTAATCCTCAGTGTAGCTAAGCAGAAGTGGAACCTAGCATCCTTCTGCCTTCATCTCACGAGAAGCTAAGATGCCAGGCCGAGCTTTCTCATCTCTTAGCTTCCTGGCAGTTCCCTTGCTAGGTGGAGGCTCCACATGTTCACAGGGTTCTCACCCCTTCCTTTTCCTGACCACTGTATTTGAAAGGTTTACTTTGTAACACTCCAGGTCCCCTTCTGATCCTGGGGACCAGGCCAGCCAGAGCTACATGATGAGACCCTGTCCCAAAAGGATTTTTAAGTATGTGTCTGAGCATGTGTTCTGGGTTCTTCCTGGGAGAGCTTGTAAGCCCCTATTCTAGCTTACAGTTAACAGCTGCTTCCTGTCGTCCAGTTGCTGCTGCTCCCAGGCACTTAGACTTACTAATAAGTTTCTACGATAAGCCTGCCAAGTGGAAAATATCCCCATTTTACAGATGAGGAAGTTGTCAGCAAGCAGTCTCTAATTTTTCTTAGCAAGCTCCTTTTGTCGTCTCATTTTGAACCCTAGCAGTTTCCCATGTCTCCATACCCTTGACCTTTCTGCTCCAATTGGTAGCGTATCCAGTACGCAAAGACTGACTCGGACATCATTGCCAAGATGAAGGGCACCTTTGTGGAGAGAGATCGCAAACGAGAGAAGAGGAAGCCCAAGAGTCAGGAGACACCTGCTGCCAAAAAGGCTGTTCCGGGTGGGGCAGCTGCCCCCGTGGTGGGCGCTGTCCAGCCTGTACCGGTAAGCCAGGGTGCAGAAAAGTGTCCCTCCCACTGCCAGGGCTTTAGCCACATGGCTTCATGTGGGGGTACAGTGAGGGGATTGTCCAATTGGGTTGGTGAGCCATATGGATGGAACAGGCCTCTGTTCACTTGCGTACACTTGATTGTTTTTGAAGGTCTGTCTCCTAGTTTTCTTCCTTGAGTTTGGTTTTGTTTTGTGTATCTTTACTTCAGTGTGTGTGTGTTTGTGCATGCTCACGCTAAGTCCATGTCTTTATAGAAAGTAAATTTACCAGCCTACTGTTGAAAATAGGCAAATTTCATAAAAAATTGACATAGCCTGTGGGAGACCGTACATCTAATCCCCAGTACTATAAGCAGGAGAAGGGATAAAGAATCAGTTGTTTTTCTACGTTAAGCAAAGAGACCACTACAGAAGTAAATGCAAAGGTAAAACCGCCTTTGCTTGGTAGTTGGCTTCCTGTGGTGCTGTTACAGGAGGTAGAGTGCCCGCACGTGGATCTAAGGCACATGCAATCACAATGCTATCTCTGCTGGTAGACATGCTTGCTTGGCCTAAGTTCAGTCCTTGGGACCCATGGAAGGAGGGGGAACCAACTCTGGAGCATTGTCCAGCACTGAAGATGGCTTCTGGACTTCCAGCCTTCAAGATGGCCTGCTGTAGGCCTATGGATAGAGAAATACCTAATAAGTCTAGCCTGGTAGGGAATCCTTGCACTTCTGATGCAGGGCAGTTGGATCCACAGGAGAAAAATTTAGCCCTGCCTAGGACTAGACGTGCCTAATTAGCATAAGGTCCTGGGTTCCGCCTCAGCACCTGAAATGAAAGAAGGGAAATTGACCTTGTACTTATATCAGCTGTAAAGCATGCCCTGGAGGTGCTATATTGCATACCTGCCATCCAGTGACTGGGAGGTTGAAGTTATTCTGGGCCTCGTTTTTGAGAACATTAACTCAAGCTGACTCATGGACCTGAATGTGAGAGCTGACCCAATGAGAAGTGGCATGTCATTCTGCAATGGACACCAGAACCACTGTGCATAAAAGAAAAGATGGCTGAATTGTGTCATCTCCTGTTTCTGTCTGGTGGTTCTTAGGTTGTGCCACACTTTGCAGCTAGTGGTGGCATCTGCGTGTCTTTGGCTGCTTCCAACCTGTCCATCTCTGATTTGTTTTCATTTTTAAGTTACATTTTTGCTTATTGTGTGTGTATACAAGTGTTCATGCCTATGGGACACAAGCAGAGGTCAGAGGATAGCTTGTGGCCAATTCTTCTACCCTCCGGATCCTGGAGATTGAGCTCAGGTTGTCAGTCTTGGAGGCAGGTTCCTTCGCCTGCTGAGCCACCTTGCTGGCTCTTTTTTGTTTGTAGTTTACAGTTTATATTTTAATATATACAGATATATGTACATGTGGGTGTTTGTTTTTGACTGCATGTGTGTGCCTCGGATCTCCTGGATCTGGAATTAGAAACGGTTGTGATCTGTCCTGTGTGTTCTGGTCCTCTGAAAGAACAGTCTGAACCGCTGAGCCACCTCTCTTGTCTTCTCTTTTTTTTCCCTTTTCTTTAAAGATCTAATTTTTGGGCCACATGTGGTGCTACACACTTTAAGTCCCTGTACAAGGCAAGCATATTCTTGTGGTTACAAGGCCAGCCAGGCTATATGGCAAGGATTTTTTAAATTTGTGACTGTGTATATGCACATGAGTTCAGTCCCTGTAGAGGCCAGCAGAGGGCACTAGATCCTCTAGAGCAGGAATCACAGGGTGCTGTGAGCTGCTGTCTGGGTGCTGGGAACCATGCTCTCTTGACCACTGAGCCTCCCTTCAGTGTCTTTATATACATCTGAACAAAGTTGGCCCATACTGTAGTTATACCTTTTTTTTTCCTTCAAAAATCTGTGTGGTTTAGCATTCCTCCTTGAACCTAAACCTTCACTTTTTCCATCTTGGGGGCTCACTTGGGTGTTGTTTTTCATCTTTCCAAGTGTGGTTCTTTCTCTTTCTGTCTCATCTCAGTAGCTCAGTTGTGTTGTGGACACTGTGACCTTGCCTTCCATGACCTATAGCCCTGTGACATCACTCCTACTCTTGTTCTCCACAGGGCATGCCACCGATGACTCAGGCACCCCGCATCATGCACCACATGCCAGGACAGCCTCCCTACATGCCACCACCTGGCATGATCCCTCCACCAGGCCTCGCTCCTGGCCAGATCCCCCCTGGGGCCATGCCCCCACAGCAGCTCATGCCTGGGCAGATGCCACCTGCCCAGCCTGTAAGTGACCCTACCTCACCACAGGGTCTCATAAGCACAATCTGGGTAGAAGTGGAGTGGTTACATGGGGCTTTTAGGTCAGTGAGGGGTGGCACTGGGGCTGAGCTCTGTGTGGTGAGCCAACCTGGGAGTCGGTTTGTGAATTGGTCTGGGAGAACAGGGTAAAGCTAAGCCAAGGTCTGCATCCAGGTTAGTGCATGTACTAGGGCCCAGTACAGTAGTGGATAAAGCTGAAAGGTCTCTGCTGTCTTGGGCCTTTGGTCTCTGGGGAGAGATGGGTGAGAAAGACTGAACAGGGTGGTGAGCAGAGAGCAGTACCCCTGATGGTGGGCTCCCGTCTCTCCCACAGCTCTCCGAGAATCCACCCAATCACATCCTGTTCCTCACCAACCTGCCTGAGGAGACCAACGAGCTCATGCTCTCCATGCTTTTCAACCAGTAAGTGGGGCTTCCTGCTGGGCGGGCAGGGTCTAGTTGTTCTGGTGTCCAGCACCTGAAGGTGTGAAGCAGGAAAGGAAGGTGGTGCATAAGGACCCACAGTGCTGTGGGCACCCGTGCGCGGGTAGTTTGGGTTCCGGGCTGCCTTTTCTTAGTCAGTATCATTGAGAAGTACAGGACAAGGGGAAAAGTGGCAAAATGTTGAGCTGGTTTAAGACTGTCATGTAAATGTCAAGGGCACTGGGGACACTAGGAACTCGTCCCCTGCCAGTTTGATGGAACATGTAGACCTTGAGTAGAGAGAGACTGCAGAGTGGGGAAGGGCTGTTTGCCTAGTCTTCATGTTTCTGAGCACACTTCTTTCAGAAATGTCTTGTCACAACTGGGGTGTGGGTGGTGGTGTATGATGTAATTTCAGTACTCGGAAGGCTGAAGCAGGAGGATTGAGTTGACGGTCCTTTTCTACTATGTAGCCTAGGCTGTGAGGCTCTGGTGGGGGTGTTCCGTGATGTTCATGTATGAGGCTTTTAGCCTTGTCTGGTACAGAGGGACAGTCAGCCCTGGAATGTAGGCTTTATTTACTTGTGACCTACCTACCCCCCCCCCCCCTTTTTAAAGATTTTCTTAGTTTTACTTTTTCTTTTTTTATAAGATTTATTTATTTTATTTGAGTACACGTTAGCTCTTCAGACACACCAGATGGTTGTAGGCCACCATGTGGTTGCTGGGAATTGAACTCAGGACCTCTGGAAGAGCAGTCAGTGTTCTTAACCACTGAGCCATCTCTCCAGCTGTTTTACTTTTAATTATGCATTTGTCTATGTGTGAGTATGTGCCACAAGTGTTAGATATCCTTGAGCTCGACTTTGAGGCAGTTTTGAGCTTCCTGACATTGGTGCTGGGAACCAAACTTGGGTCCTGCAAGATCAATTCTTGATCTTAACTGCTGAGCCCTCTCTCCAGCCCCTCCCTTCTTGTTTATGATAGAAACAGGTGGTTTATTAGGCAAAAATAGACATAGTCTTCACATATAACTGGCTGGCCAGGAGCTGGTGACCCTCTTGCCTCCGCCTCCCATGGAAGACTGACCTTCCATACCTGGCTTGGATGAATCTTTAGAATTATGCTGAAGGAAAATTTGAGAGACCAAATAAAGCTGGAAGCAGTATGCTGTCTCCACAAAACTGCTTGTGGGAAAAGATGTCCGTTGACCTGGAGGGATTGAGGGAGACCAACAGTCAGGATGGCATCCTGGGATCCCAGTGCTCAGGCGGAGGATCTGAGGTCCAGCCTGAGTTACTTAACAATGCAAAGACCAGAGACCAAGAGCAGGCATTGGTGACAGTGTGTGGGACTGGGGTGGACTTTGGGGGAAGGAAGGGGTTTCAGTGCTATGTTTGGTCCACATTGTGATTGTTAAGATTTTTAATCTGTTAGTGTTTCAGTGTGAGTTTTATCCAGGTAACCGTTTGATGAGGGGTTCTGTATTGTGCATTATGGGAAACTTAGCCTCTCTGGCCTCTGTCACTTTATTGCCAAAGTATTAGGGGAGGCTGAGATATGCTTTCGCCTCCTCCCAGGTTCCCTGGCTTCAAGGAGGTGCGTCTGGTCCCCGGGCGCCATGACATCGCCTTCGTGGAGTTTGACACTGAAGTGCAGGCTGGGGCGGCACGAGATGCCCTGCAAGGCTTTAAGATTACACAGAACAACGCTATGAAGATCTCTTTTGCCAAGAAGTAGCGCCTTCCCTTATGGAGTGCCCACGTCCCCATTCTGGGGCTGCCCCTTCCCCCTCCCTTGGCTCAGTCCCTGAAGGTAAGTCCCCCTTGGGGGCCTTCTCAGAGCCGCGTGTGAGTGTGTGGTTGCCACACAGCATTGTACCCAGAGTCTGTCCCCAGACATTGCACCTGGCGCTGTTAGGTTGTGATTAAAGTGAGTTTTTGACGTTTGGTTTTTCACCAGGATTGTCTGCTTTATTTTCTTGCCTTCCTTGATTCCCTCTACATCAAGAGTTTGGATCTTGTGGCTTCTGTGGGTTCACAATCTAAGAAAACATTTGGGAGTATTTACCCCATCTACATTATTAACCACATCTAACGTTCACTGGCGGCTTTGGCAGTTTTTTGACTCAAATCATTGAGTGCAAGAACAAGACCACCATGTACAGCTGGGCAGGTTGTGTACCGCAGGAGGAGACTCCTTCAGGAGTACATCTCAAGGCTGCTTCTGCTCCTGCTTTTGCACTCTGCAGTAAAGAGGAGTGGCTCTGAAGACTTTGTCCCAGAGGCATTTGAATGAGGAGGACAAAGCTGTTGCTTGCATCATTAAGGGGCTCTCATGTTATTGTAGCCAAGGGAGAGGAAACCTCTCTCCACATTGGCCTGGTGCCTGTGTCACATGGATGCTATGGTCAGCCCCTTCTGGTTTGCAGCTTGGGACATCTCTAGCTGTTACCCAGTGGGCAGTTAGAGTCCCTAAAGTGAGTTTTGTCATCTTCATGTGTGAAAGGGGATCGTCTATTAATACCACAATCCCACTGTCCCACTGTCCCCACCAGGCACTTGGCTAGCACTCAGTGGATTCAATATATAATGAATAAAACTTGGAAGTGAAAGTCAACATTGCTAGCTTGGCCTTTGGTCTTATCCAGAAGGCTGAGATGGACGGGGTTCGGGGTTGCCATGAGTTCCCCGGTAGCCTGAGCTGCTGTGGTAGGTGCTGAGGAGCCGGGAATGGATAGGGATGATGAAGGTAACCCTGATGAGGTGAGGAACACCTCGGCTCCTGGTGCGGGGTGCTGGGTAGTTCTAAGACTGATCAGTGGCCGGCCAGCTCAGACAGAGGTCAGGGTACCCTAAGTCACCTGCTCTGATCTTGTCAAGTGACCAAGCTCTGGAGCCAGTTTATCCTTCAGCGAGGCTGAAAATGAAAGTCAAAGTGCAGTAGTGTAGAGTGGCCGGGGAGCCCCAGGGTACCACAGTAGCTGCCAGTGCACTTCTGGAGGCAGTGCAAACATCCTGAGGGGAGAGCTGTGCTTGAGCACTGGAAGGGGGAGTTCCACCATGCCAGGTAGCCTTTGCTCCTCTGGTGGGACGGTGGGCACTGGAAGCTGCTATGGTCACGTGGGTCTTGAGTGAAGTTTGTGTGTGGTTGGTTCCCATCCTCTAACATGACTCTGGTCATGGTGTGCGTGTGCACGTGCACGTCACAGGGCTTCTCTTGGCTGTCCAGGGACTCTGTAGACCGGGCTGTCCTCAAACTTGGATCCACCTGCCTCTGCCTCCCAAAGTTCTGATATTAAAGGCATGCACCACCGCCCAGCTTGTTGGTGCTTTTTAAATCTCCTGTGTGTCTGAACTGGTGACACACTTAAGAAACTAATCAACCCCCAGCAGATCATTTCCAACTGAATCCAGAGGTCAGAAACATACAGCACATCTTCCCATCTTCATTTTTTTGAGGGTCTTAGGCTGCCCACTTAGCCCCAACTATGTAGCCTGAACTGACTTCCTTGTCTAGAGATGTTTATAAGCATCTCCCCTCACATCCAGCGTCTTCCATCTCAGCTAAGCATTCATCACGTGTAATGGCTGTAACTTTGGCAGTTGGAAGTGTGAGAGTAAAACTAGCAAATTTTTTCACAGTCTTATTCCCATATTTTTTCCCTTATCCTTTGCAGAAAGCACACCTCTTGGCTAATAGTGTACTGATTTCCTTGCCCTAACCCGGAATGGAGAATGGACCTTGCTTATTCAGAGGTCCCAAATTTGGTCCTGGTGCCCACTTTGGCTCATAGCTGTCTGTAACTCCAGTCCCAGGGAAATCTACCCTCTTCTGATCTCCACAGGCAACTGCACGCACATGAACATACCTATTACCTACTGGCCTCGAACTCAGAAATCCGCCTGCCTCTGCCTCCCAAGTGCTGGGATTAAAGGCGTGTGTCACCACTGCTCAGCAACATGTAGTTTATAATTAAGAAATTGCTATCTCGAAAAACCAAAAAACAAACAAATTGCACCTAGAAGTTTTTATTTAACATTCCCAGACCAGAGGGTATCTGAAACCATAGTAAGTTAAAGGGTGGGTAAGAATGGTGGGGGGTTCTGGGTAATAAATAAAAATGAGATGTTGTATGCATTATTAAAGACAAAGGCTTCTTCTTGTTGGCTTTGGTGCATGGCAAGAAGCTGGGAGGGCTGGGGGAAGACTCCGTGGTTAAGAACATTGGCTGCTTTTCAGAAGAGGGAAGATAGATTCTCAGCACTCACATGTAAGTGCACAACTTGTTACTCCACTCCAAGGGGATCCAAGGAGACGTACACAATGTGCATTTAGACAAAACCTACACACACACACAAAGCTAGGCTGGGAAAAGGCCCTGAGTCAGCCCTCCTGAACGTCCCCTCCTACTCCCATAGTCCACAGTCCATGCAGACATCTATCCGCAGTCTAATTTGTACAAGCAATTGGATGCTAAAGCATTTGTCAGGGCTTGGGGGCAGACCTTAAGTCCAATCATCAGATGAAAGCAGCCTCTGGTCAGACAAACTGCTCCAAGGTTTATGACCCACCAAAAACTTAATGGTAATTTTTTTTATTTCCTGTTATGGGTACTAAACTTAAGTCCACACGCATGCCAGGTAAGTATTTTGGCACCAAGTACATTGGAAGCACTGAGTGGGTTTAAGAAAATTGAGTTTGGGAGAAATAGAGTCATTTCTAAAATGAGAATATGGTGAGTGCTTTCTAAATGTCTGCTTGTTTATCTTGTCTAGGCCTGAATTCTCAGCTTTACACATGCTTATGTAGATATCTTTTGTATCTTCAAATTGCTTTTAATACTGAACATACAGTTCCCTATATTGGAAGGTTACTTTTTAATTTTAGACTTATTTTATATGCATGAGTAGTTTGCCTTCACGTATGTTTATGTGCCATGTGTAAACTCACAGAGGTCAGAAGAGCATCAGATCCCCTAGGACTGGTGTTACAGATGGTTGTGAGCCCCCACCACATTGGTGTTAGGAACTTTAATATGGGTCCTCGGCAGAAGCAACAAGTGTTAACCACTCCAGCCCATGGGGTTTTTGGTGTTTGTTTTGTTTTGAGACAAGCATGTGAATTTGAAGTCACTGTGTAACTGAGGGTGACTTTGAACTGACCTTTGCATTGATAGTTCTGGGATTATAAGTGGTACACTGTTGCTTGTACCCAGGTTATTTAGTGCTATGGGTGGACCCCAGGGCCCAGTGGATGCCAGGCCAAGGAGTCTACCAGTTGAGCTACATCCTCAGTTCTCTACTTATTTGTTAATTGTCTCCCAGAGGCCTTCAGATTTTCATTCCCTTTTTTTTGTTTAGTTTTGTTTTGTTTAGTTTTGTTTTTTGTTTTCTTTCTTTCAAGAAAGGGTTTCTCTGTGTAGCCCAGGCTGTCCTGGAACTCACCCTGTAAACCAGACTGGCCTCTAACTCAGAAATCCGCCTACCTCTGCCTCCCAAGTGCTGGGATTAAAGGCGTGCGCCACCACTGCCTGGCTTTCATTCCTTGATGACTCTTCACAGTGCCAAGAGTTGAAACTATTATTTACAGTGAAATATCTGTTGCCTAAAGAAACACTTTGAGGTATTCTAAATTGGGAAATTCAAACGTGAGACAACATGTTCTCTCACGTTCTCTGCTACCAGCTTACTTACCAACTCGTGGCCAGAACTTTTCAAGGAAGTCTCCACCTCCTATGCCCTTTTACACTGCTCTTACTGTTATAATTTCTGTTGTGCTGGGTGTTGAACCCAGAACATTGTGCATACTAAGCAAGCTCCATCCTGGGCCTCTTGTCATGTATTTTAGTTATAAATTATCACGCATTATTTTTGGGAATTGAACCTATCAGGCTTTCAACCACTGTGTCCCTGTTTTATTGCTACGAAGAGGCACTGAAAGGGAAGCATTTACTTGAGGTCTTGCTTATAGGTGAAGAGGGTCAGTTCATGATTGTGACAGCATGGCAGTAGGCAGGTATGATGCTAAAGCAATAGCTGAGAGCTTAAGTCTGATGAGATGAGGCAGAGAGAGTGTGTGTGTGTGTGCGCGCGCACACACATGCGAGTGCCTGGCTTGGGCTTTGAAACTTAAAAGCTCACCTCCAGTGACACGACACAGTTCTACCAATCCTTTCTAGACAATTCCACCAACTGGGAATCAAACACTCAAATGTATTAGCCTATTGGGAGCACTCATTCAAACCACCACAACCATCAAGCTATAGTTTGAGCCTCAGGCTGTTCATTACATCCTTGTGAGGTCACAAACATGCTCTTTGGGCCTCTGTTCCTTGCATATCTGTTGATGGACTGCTCCTGCTGTGAGCCATGTCAGGTCAGGTAACAGTGATACTAAAACCCTGAGATATGGGGGCTGGAGAGATGGCTCAGTGGTTAAGAGTGCCAGCTGTTCATCCGAAGGTTGTGAGTTCAAATCCCAGCAACCACATGATGGCTCGCAACTATCCATAATGAGATCTGATGCCCTCTTCTAGGGTATCTGAAGACAGCTACAGCAAGCGGAGCTGGAGCAAGAAGAAAAAGTGTCTGAAGACAGCTACAGTGTATTTACATATAATAAGTCTTTAAAAAAAAAAAAAAAGAAACCCTGAGATAAATCTTATTCCCATTCCTGGTTCAGTTACCATAGACACATACAATCTTTAGCTTAATTTCTTTGTGAACTGGGCTTGTTAGGGCCACTCCTGAGGCAATGAAGACCATCCCTGATATACTGATATATATGTGTGTGTGTATGCTTATATATATGATTTTTATACATTCATATAATTTGCTGGTGCGTGCCTTACCCAGGACTGGGAAGGCAGAGGCAGATTGATCTCCTATGAGTTTGAGGCTACCCTGGTCTTTATAGGGAGTTCCAGGCCAGCCAGGGCTATGCAGTAGAGCCCCATCTCAAGAAAAAAGAGTGGGCTAGAAAGATGGCTCAGCAGTTATGAGCAGAGCACGGGCGGGTCTTCCAGATGATCCAGGTTTGATTCCTAGCACCTAGTTCTGTAGCTCCAGTTCCAAAAGACCCAATGCCCTTTTCTGGCCTTCAAAAATATCAGGCACGCATGCAGTACCCAGACATACATGCAACAGAACAATCATATAAAACCAAACCAAAAGAATCCCATCGACAAAAACACTTGATAGTTATTTTTTTTTTTGCCTTCAGTGTTTTCTTTATAGATGAGGGAGTTGAAGCTCAGAAGCTAGAATTAGCTTAGTTTCCAGTGAGGAAGTAGCCTGTGCACGAGCACAGTGGGGGTGGGGGAAGAGGAGACAGTACCTAGCCAGTGAGCGGGGGTGGGGGGTGGGGGGTGGGGGGGGTGGGGGTGTGTGTGAGGGTGGGACAGTGCCTAGCCAGCGAGCAGGGTGGGGGTAGGGGGCAGTACCTAGCCAGTGAGTGGGGTGGGGGTGGGGGGCAGTGCCTAGCCGGGGGGGGGGGGGGGGGGGGGGGGGGGGGGGGCAGTGCCTAGCCTGAGGCCAGACATTGAGTGTTTGCTCAGTACCTGGGAACCATGGCTGTGACTGCTAATCAAAGAACTGCCTTGTTCTCAGACCTCAGCACAGGAAATTCCAGGGTGGTTTTCTATACTGGCTTCTCTAGCTGAGTCTCTGGAGAGTCCAGGTACCTAAAATGACTTGAAGGTGGAATCAGATACTCCAGCCTGCCAATCTGGATCTCTGATTATCCAGGGGGTGGCTGCTACTTGGAGTCACTTGGATTGCTTTGGGCTCAAGTGGGCATTTTCTTCAGCCCATAGCCCTTACCCTCTCTCTGAAATGGTACTGGCTGGAGAACAACCTTGGGGAGTGGGTGGGGGTGAAATTTGGTTTGGGGCGGAGACAGGATCGAGAACACAGGATTCCTTGATGTTCAGCCTAGAGGGAGGGCAGGAAGAGCCTGGAGACCTCCTTCTTCACTTGGTCATTCTCAGTCCATGATGGTGTGGTCCCCAGTGCTCCTTGGCATCATCATCTTGTCTGTTTTTTCAGGGCCTAGCAGGGCTGATCGAGCTATGCCCAAGCTGGCTGACCGGAAGCTGTGTGCGGATGAGGAATGCAGCCGTAAGAGCCAGGGAACAAGGGAAGGGGGCTGAAGGCTTGGACTGCTAGTCTGTTTTGAAGTTGCTGTCATTCCCTTCTCCCTCTCCAGATCCTATCTCCATGGCTGTGGCCCTTCAGGACTACGTGGCCCCTGACTGCCGCTTCTTGACTATATACAGGGGCCAAGTGGTGTATGTCTTCTCCAAGTTGAAGGGCCGTGGGCGGCTTTTCTGGGGAGGCAGTGTGAGTCTTCAGAGAGTGATAATGGGAAGGGATAATGGGAAGGTTGAGTGTAAAGCCTTGTTTTCCATCTGAAGAGAAAATTTGGGGAGGGGAGAAAACTTGATTTGGGGGAGGAAGGACTTTTTTCACTTATTGCATTTTTACTTTAGAAATTACAGGGAAGCTTGGTGCCAAAGCTCATTTTCAGACCTGAGATACAACAGTGAACAATTCTAAGGGGTAGAGGCAGGCAACCAGCAAGCCATCAAAAGTCTCAGCAAACAGCCCTGTGAGGATTAGTTATAGTGGCTACATTCTATCCATGGCATTTAAGCGGAGATTCAAGTTAGAGAGAAGATTGTACACAGGCATTCAGCAGGCATGAGTGCCATTTCCCCAGATGGACTTTTAACTTCTCCAGGTTCAGGGAGATTACTATGGAGACCTGGCAGCCCGCCTGGGCTATTTCCCCAGTAGCATTGTCCGGGAGGACCTGACTCTGAAACCTGGCAAAATTGATATGAAGACAAATGTGAGTGTCTTGTTTATGAGAAGTCATTATTTTTGTTTTTGGTATGTACCCAGGCTGGCCTCAAAAATCACTAGCCTCCAGTTTCAGTCTCCTGAGGGCTGCTGAGTTTATATACCCTGCCCAATGCGGAGTGATTTCTAATTGGGAAATGGCAGAGGGTACAGGACTCGAAGCTAACTTGTTCTTTCCTGGGTGGTCAAACCTAGTTCTTGTAGCTCTAACTTTTGTTAGAGCCACTAGATGCATTGCAATGTGATCACTGGTTGGTTTTCTATCTACTCTTTTTCAGAAATGGGATTTCTACTGCCAGTGAGCTCAGCCTACCGTTATCCCTGCAGTTACCCTTCCGGCTCTATGCAAATACAGCAGCCAACTGCAAACTGTTTTGTCTCTTTGGTTTTTCGAGTTGGGTGCCGACATGTACAAAGAATGTTTCACGGGTTTCTGAATCTAGCCAATTAATGCCCAGAAGTTGTAACGTCAGTGGTTACCAGGCAGTGTTTCACTTTGCAAGCCCTTTGCTCCAGGGTAAGGTTTGGGACCCTCAAGCAAGAGAATAAACAGTATAATATATGTATGCTTTCCTCCTTTAGAAGAGAATTGAACTGTTGGTATGAGCCAATTAGATCCTGAGAAGCGCATAGATCGCACAGACGTTTTTCTTTTCCTTTTTTTTTTTTTTTTTTTTTTTTGGAGACAGGGTTTCTCTATGTGGCTCCTGACTGTTCTCAAACTCACTAGACCAGGCAGGCCTCGAACTCAGCGATGCCTCCTTAGTACTGGGGTTGAAAGCATGCGCCACCATGCCGGACCAGCAGAGGTTTTCTTGCAGATGGAGATCAATGTGAGCGTGTCCTCTCAACTTTCCCCTTTCCGGCCTGTGGGGTTAGAAATTACACCCAGCAGCCCGAGATCCGTTCTTCCAACTCTGTTCACCCTGCCCTTGCCCCATCTTAGCATTCGTGTCCCCGCCCCCATGCCTACGTCTAACCAACCCGGAGTCTAGTCTCTGCTCCCCGATTTTTGACCAAATCCGTTCCTCCGCTGGGCGCAGTATCTTTGCCTCCGCCCCCTCCCACTTGCTCCACCAATCGCTCTTCTATGTCACGCCCCTTTTGATTCGGCCCCTCTCGTGCCGCCAATCCGCGCTGCTTGTCCCGCCTACTACCTCCTGAATCCACCAATCCCTGCGTTGGGCGAGCGTGGCCTGGTATCCGCAGCTCCGGAGGCTCGCGCGGGAGGGGGGGTAAAGGCGGAAGTGGCGGCTCCGGGTCCAGGAGTGAAAAGGAGCTGAGGCTGCAGCCCGAGTGGAGCGGCTGCCAGCCGAGGAACAGGCGCGGCCGCGGCGCCATATTGCGGCCCTCAGCGGTCGCCACCGAGCCATGGCCGAGACCTACGGTGAGGCTGGTGGGCCGAAGCGGGGGGCTGGGCCCGTAGTGGACGTGGATGTGGATGTGGATGTGGATGTGGAAATGGGGCGGGGCTTTCTGTTCAGGTGGGCGGGGTCTGCCGGGATACGGGGCAGGGCTAAGTGGGTCTGGGGCTGAGTTTAATCGATTTGGGTGGAGCTTGAAGAGACCGCTTTACTGGTTAAAATGATCTAGGGCGGGATTTGAGGGACCTAGTCGTGGTGGATTAGGTCAGGGGCTAGGCCTTGAAGAGGGAAGCAAGCCTTCCTGGGCGGAGCGTGAGTGGATAGGGCGGGGCTGACGGTGACTAGCAAGGGTCAGGTTTTATGGACTCCAGAGAGAGCCTCACACTAATGTTGTGGACCCTGCACACCTTGTGGGGCTGATCTGGTTTGAGACGGCTGGAGTGATGTTCTTGAGTTACAGATTTGAAACTTAGCGTCAAGAGATGCGGCTTAAGTTTAAGGATAGAGGCCAGAAGTTCTGGACAGAGGATGGGGAGAAGAGGTTCAGAGTTAGGCAGTCAATATGGATGTACAGTATCAGGTGGGTAGAGGGAGGTTGGAGGGCAGTAGAAAGCTTTGACAACAGAGACAGCTCCATTCATTCAGCACTCATAGAAAAACCAAAGAATCTGGTGCACAGTTACCTGAGGAGGAAACCAGTTTAGGAAATAGGCCCAATGTCAGAGGCCTTGACAGAGTGAATGAGTGAGAGGGTGGTAGGAGGTGAAGTGCAGAGGAATGGAGGTTAGATTTAATTCTTGTTGAAATGGCTTTTGAAATGCATCATCTAAGGTCTTGCATTGTAGTTTGGGTTTGTATGTTAGCTGTGCCTAGCTGTGTGGCCTTGGGTAGGTCAGTTAACCTCTCTGGCCTCATTTTCCTAGTCTGGAAAGTAGAAGTACTTAGTATAACTTCCTTCTCTCTTTCTAAAAAACATATTTATTTAATGTATATGAGTACACTGCAGCTGTCTTCAGACACACCAGAAGAGGGCATCAGATCTCATTACAGATGGTTGTGAGCCACCATGTGGTAGCTGGGAATTGAACCCAGGACCTCTGGAAGAGCAGTCAGTGCTCTTAACTGCTGAACCATCTCTTGAGCTGTAAAATTCCTTCTTTAGAGCTTCATTGTGGGGGGTGGAGTGGGGAGGTGGGTTGGAGAATATCCCCATAGAGGCAGGGGGAGGGCAGAGGGAATGGGGAGGTTCCAAAGGGGAGATCTGGAAAGGGGGAAACATTTGAAATGTAAATAAAATATGAAAAAAAAAAGGCTTCATTTATGATTAAATGAGTCTTTAGGACTGTGATGGGAATGTTTATAGTAAGCACTATATAAGAATAATCTTGTGTGCTATAACCCTCACATTTGGGAAACTGAGGCAGGAGGACTGCTTCAAGTTAGAAGTCAGCCTGGGCTACAGAGTAATACTCTTTTTTTGTTTGGTTGGTTTTTTTTGTTTGTTTGTTTTGTTTTTTTCGAGACAGGGTTTCTCTGTGTAGCCCTGGCTGTCCTGGAACAGATCACTCTAGACCAGGCTGGCCTCGAACTCAGAAATCCGCCTGCCTCTGCCTCCCGAGTACTGGGATTAAAGGCGTGCGCCACCACTGCCCGGCCAGAGTAATATTCTTAAAGTAAGAAAAAAAGGAAGAAAAGTGGAGTGTGCTGGCCCCTCCTGTACTCCTAGCAGTGGGGAGGCTGAGGCAAGAAGATTGGAGTTCAAGACCAGATAGTGCTACACAATGAGTCCCTGAGTGGGAAAAGAAACACAGAGATGTCGGCAGAGTCTTTAAGAGGCTGAGGCAGGAGGAACACTTGGAGTTTGAGGACAGCTAGGTCAGTCTGGAATATATAGTGAAACTTTGTTTCAAACATCAATAATGAAGAAAAGAGCCATCTTGAGCCCAGTAGTGGTGCACACCTTTAATCGCAGCACTAGGGCAGGCAGAAGAGGCAGGCCTGGTCTACAGAGTAAGTTCCAGGACAGACAGGGCTACACACAGAAATCCTGTGTGGATTGGGGAGGGGGCAGTGCAGGGCTCCCCCTCCCCCGCAAAAAAATCATCTTGGGCTAGGTGGGCTAGCCTGCAGGATCTCCACAGCACTATAGACTTAAAAAAAAAAGTTCTCGTGTATTTTTTTTAAATGCATGGCTGTATTTCTACTTTTGTGTGCATCTTTCCTTCTGACTTTCTGTTTCTTCTCGTATTCCCTTTGTCTTTCTCTCCCTCTGGATATCTTTGGCGCCATGTGCTCAGACTTCCTCTTCAAATTCCTGGTGATTGGCAGTGCCGGAACTGGCAAATCATGTCTCCTCCATCAGTTTATTGAGAATAAGTGTGAGTTCTTGGCAGGACCCCGGAACTACAGATGTGGCCATGGTGTGGGTCAGTGGGCAGCAGGTGGGGTAGATAGCAGGTACCACCGGATAAAGCTAGTGTTATAGATTTGCCTCTAGCTTTGGTGGATAGTCTTTGCTAAGTTCTCTGCCAACCCAGCAGTGAGAATTGGGTTACAGAAATGGAGGAGGAGGTCTGCAGGAGGGGGGGGGGGGGTCCCAGGAGCCCTGCACTGCCCTCCGTTTACCTCCTACTCTCAGTCAAACAGGACTCCAACCACACTATTGGCGTGGAGTTTGGATCCAGGGTGGTCAACGTTGGGGGCAAGACTGTGAAGCTACAGATTTGGGACACTGCTGGCCAGGAGCGGTTTCGGTAGGTAGCCTGGGTTCCCAAGGAAGGAAGAGGGAGGGAGACAGAGAAAGGTGTGTAGAGTCCCTCAGAGATGAAGTAAGAGCAGAGAGAGAGAGAAAACACTGTTCATGGGGTGTATCTGAGGAGAAGGGGAGTCCTGGAGAGAAAAGGCTGAATGTGGTCGGTAATCCTAAATACACAGGCAGCTGAAGCAGGGGTACTACTGTGAGTTGGAGGCTAGTCTGGGTGACAGTGAAAGTGAAAGAAAGGTTGGAGCTGTAGGTTAGGGGGAGAGTCCTGACACACACACACACACAGAGAGAGAGAGAGAGAGAGAGAGAGAGAGAAATTGATTGATTCAGCTCATAGAGAATCTAGTCTTAGCACATAGGAGTTATTATAATTCATGTGTCGATTGACTATGTGAAGTATTTAGAACCCAGAGGCAGAGAGAGGGTGAAGGAGACAGGCGTGTGACAAGCCTACGTTCACAGTAACTGTATACATTCCACAAGGATCCAAATTGGTGACAAAGGGAGTTGGCAATACAGGACAGGAGGCCTGCATCAGACAGCAGGAAGGGACAAGTAGAAGTTGCATAGCACTTGGTCAGGATAGGCAGATGGGAGATAATCACTAAATGCTCACTGAGTGAGTGCACAAAAGAGGGAAGGCAAAATGAACATGGGAGAGATACAGAAAGATAGACAGGACAGGATGGGAAATTAAGCTGGTGTGGCGGTAGATGCCTGAAAGCTCAGTTCCTTGAAAGGCTAAGGCAGGAGGCTTGGAAGTTTATGACCAAGTCTTGCAAGATGGCTGAGTGGGTAAAAGTGCTTGCTGCCATTCTGAGGACCTAAGTTTGAGCTCCTGAACCCACATGGTGAAAGGAGAGAAGCAGCTCCTGTGAGAGCCCTCTGGCCTCCACACCTACAAAAGAGAAACAATTAAATAAGAAAGGGCCAGGCTAGCCTAGGGTACAATGGATTGGAGTCAGCCTGGGTAAGATAGCATGACCTTGAGTTAGACTAAAATAAAAGGTTAGTGTAGTTCTGTGGAGAGCCAGGCCCTTGGCTCCAATCCCAAGCACCCCTGGGTGTGGTGGCTGAGGCAGGGGAGTTGCCTTAACCGTGGGCTACAATTTCATGCCAGCTTGGTCTACAGAGTGAGACTCTCAAAAAGCCAGCCTGAATGATAATAATTGAGAAAGACTGTGGCCGAGAAATTGTATCTCAAGAAGACAGGAGTCAGGTTTTAGGGCCAAAGTAAAGGGGGGCCTCCGAACCACTAGCCTCTCTCCACAGAGGGGGGCAATCCCGGGGCAGATCCCAGCCTTGGGGGTGACCGGGTCCCCCTGGCCTCACAGGTCGGTGACGCGGAGTTATTACAGAGGGGCAGCTGGAGCCCTGCTGGTGTACGACATCACCAGGTGGGTGCAGGGCCTGGGTGGCATGGGAGAGGCTGGGCATGGCTGGTCCCACTCCTGTGCTGCCTCCCTCTTCTGTCCGTTCTTCACAGCCGGGAGACATACAATTCACTAGCAGCTTGGCTGACAGATGCTCGGACGCTGGCCAGCCCCAACATCGTGGTCATCCTCTGTGGCAACAAGAAGGACCTGGATCCTGAGCGTGAGGTCACTTTCCTAGAGGCTTCCCGCTTTGCTCAGGAGAATGGTGAGGGCTGTGCTGTGGGTCAGTGATGGATGGAGGGATGGCCAGTCCACTGTGGCCCGTGTGCCTTTTAGCTTTTGCTGGATGGTTGTACCTTAAACATGGAGACCTCAGCAGGCCTGCTTTGACTCTTAAGTTCTGAGTCATATGACTGCTATGGTCTTCAGGTTCAGCTGGAAGGGGGATGAACAGTCTGCTAGCCTAGGGGTCTGCTCATCACACCCTTAGTTCTTCCTGGTACGGAGTAGCTGCTGATAAACCTTCAGCACAGTGGGGAAGCAGCTCTTAAGATAGATACCGCAAACTCAGGCGGCCATGGAGATGGATACCTTTGTAAATAAAGGAGATGAACCAGGTCGGGACCCAAGGGTACAGGCCCTGATGCATAGGAGGGGACAGAGCCTGACCTGCCCTGTCACAAGTTTTGCAAACCTGGCTGGGGGCTTGCCCTGTGGTAGATCACTTACTTAGAATCCACCAGTGAAGGGCTGGGAGGTGTGGCTCAGCCTAGCATGGCTGAGGCCCTGTTTTCAGTCCCTAGCACCAGGTGCTAGGTGGAGGTGGAGGCAGGAGCATGAAGAAAAGGTTATTATAAACCCATTTGAAAACATGCTCATATCTGCTGACTTGGGATATGTCGCATCTTCCTTTCTTTCTTTCTTATTTTTAAGTTTAGCTGTTATTTTTGAGACGGAGCTTTGTGTAGCCTAGGCTTGCCTCAAGCTCTCTATACTGGAGGATGACCTTGAATTCCTAATTCGGCCTCTCTCGTGCTGGGATTATAGGCATGAACTGCCATGCCCAGGTTATATATGGTGTTATGAATCAACTAAGTACATCTGCAGCTCTTTTTAAAAGTTTATTATTCATTCATTTATTTATATATTTTTTAGGCTAGCTTTAGAGTCACTATGTTGCCCAGGCTGACCCAGTAGTCCTGACCATCTGTGTTGTGTCTCTGCCTCCTTAGGACTGTAGAGAGTGCACAAGCATGCCCTACTCATGCCCTCCTGGTTTTCAGACCCCAAGTTTTGAAGAGGGTTTGCTGCCAGGCAGATGTGGGTTTGAATCTTGAGTATAACTTGCCCAGTGTGAGGCCTGCCATGTGACCTCTGGTGGGCTTGGGGCTGTACTCAGTGAATCTGGGGACCCTGACAAACTCGAAAGGCTCACAGTGCTGTGGTAGAGGCAGGGAGGCAAATCCATTTGCTGACAGTGACATCAGAGAGATGTCTCTGCTAAGACTGGGGAGGCACAGGAGGCTGGTGGAGCCCAGAGGGGTCCCCTGACTCAGACTGGGTCCTCAGTGGGGGGTTTCTGGGGTAGGGCCATGGGAATGGAGTCTCAAAGGAAGAGCTAGGTGAGTGTGAGGTAGGAAGACAGCATTCCCTGCAGGGGAATCTTGTGTCATGGCCTAAGGTGAAGGCAAGCATGGACCCAGAGCTGGAGTGAAGGGTGGGAACTGATGGAGGCCCCACCTCCCCAGAGCTGATGTTCCTGGAGACCAGCGCTCTCACCGGTGAGAATGTAGAAGAAGCTTTCCTGAAGTGCGCGCGCACCATCCTCAACAAGATCGACTCAGGTGAGGCCCACCTGCTCCATGTAAGAGATGCAGGAGTGGGGTGAAAGGCAGGGCCCCATGGGCTCCAGGGAACATGCCTGACCTCTCCCTTCCCACAGGTGAACTAGACCCGGAGAGGATGGGCTCAGGCATTCAGTATGGTGACATATCTCTTCGCCAGCTGCGGCAGCCTCGCAGCGCCCAGGCCGTGGCCCCTCAGCCCTGTGGCTGCTGAGATGTGCAGAGCCAGGTGGGATGCTAGGGGCTCAGGAGGCAAGCCGGCTTCCTATATTGGGTGGGGTGGGACACAGAACAGCCATCAAAACTTGGAAAATGTGACAAGAGAAACTGGCAAAGAAAGACACAAAAGTCCATGAACCAAAGGAGCCATCTTCCCAGCCCCTGAGAACCCATGGGCCCTTTGCACCCCAGACCTCTACCAGCCTCAGCCTGCACCTGACCCTTTTATTCATGGTTCTCACTGCTGCAGTGAACCTCTGTTGTGTGCTAAGCCCTGGTGAAGCCTCTGGGGAGACAGCAGTGGGTAAAACAGACCAAAACCAAGCAAACAAAAGTTCCCGTTTGCATGGTACCTACATTGGCTTGGGAGGAGACAGACCATAGACAGAATAAATGCCATAATAGTTGGGGTAACGAAGAGCTGTGGAGAAAAAGTCTGACAAGGAGGGTAGGATGAGGAATGCCCTTTTAAACAAGGTACCAGAGAAGGTGACATTTGAGCAAAAACTTAGAGCAGGGCAGTTAGAGCAGATGAAAACGTAAGTGCAGAGTCCCTGGTGTAGGGTCCTGCACGGTCTGGCCAGAGTGGGGCATGTGTGGGGTACAGCATGAGGTGGGGGCTGAGCAGTCAGTACTGACAGCCCTGGAGCACTCTCTCACTCATACCTTGTAGTTATAGGGAACTGCTGAGCAAACAGGGAGAGGATCAGACTCTGTGCATCACAGGGCTCCTCTGCCTGGATAGAAGGAGGAGACTGCGGAGCAGGGGGGGATTGCTGGGAGCCAGTGAAGGAGCTGCTGGGGACTGGTGTGAGGGGGGGTGGGGCACTAGGGATGGAGTTCAAGTGATAGAGTGCTTGCCTGGCATGCATGCCAGAGCACAGGCTCCCGTTCTGAGCACTGGCTAGGCTGGTGGTGACGGTGGAAGTGTGCACTCAGGAAGTGGCCTTAGCTGTGGAGTGAGTTGGAGGCCAGCCTGGGATGTATAAGACCCTGTTGGGGATAGGGAGAAATAGGCATACAGCCAGGGGGCAAGTCGAGGTGGGTGCTGAGGAGTGGCTGGCTTCTTTCTTCCCTGTTTCCCTCCAGGCTTGTTCCCTTTAGTGGCTCTGTCTAAAGCGCAGATCTGATCATGACTCCTGGGGTCAGTGGGACTGTGCTGAAGCTGCTGAGCCTGGTGTGGTGCTCAAGCCTCTGCAGGGCCTGGGCCCTGTCACCCTGCCCCCAGGGTCCCTTACACCTTTCCCTACTCCTTTGATTGTTCCAGTCACAGAAAGTTCTTTCTGTTTCTTGGTTCTCTCTCTCTCTTTCTCTCTCTCTCTCTCTCTCTCTCTCTCTCTCTCTCTCTCTGCCATGTTTTCGTCCCCTTTGCCCTGGTAACCTCCTCCCAGAAGCTTTGTTGGTTTTTCCATGCATGGTCCAGACTCCCAGGACAGACCTGCAGGACCCTGCAGGGTTTGGTCCCCTCCTCACCTCTGTGACTGTAGGAGTCCGAGTCCTTGCTAATTCTCCCCTCTTCACCACTGGCATGTCTCAGGTGGCTGTGGGGAAGAGTCCTTAGGCTTGGATCCATCTTGCAGGTAGAGCCAGCATGGTTCTTGATGGAATGCCTGTAGGATTTGGACGTGCGAAAAGTCCAGACCCTTTAGCCAGTGGTCTTCCTTCCTGCCCTCTGCACTGCTGGTCTGAACCTGTTTCCTTCTCTGTAGAATGGGGCCAGTCATGGTCTCCGGTGAGTGTGGAGAAGTGTGAATGAATGAATTATAGAGGATGTAGAAGAGGGCCTGACATTTTCGAAGTTCCCGCCAGGATGCTGTCCAATGCTTCCCTTCTTGCCTATCTTAAAGACCCTGTGAGATTACGTGTGCTGGCTCTGTAGCTCTATAGTAGGCCGTTTGCCCCACACGCTGGTGGCCTTCTTAGGTGCAGTCCCAGCACCACAAAAGACCAAACCAAAGCAAAGGGAACATTTGGCTGTGGAGAGAGACAGGTGTGCACCTTGAAACTTAGCGTAGAATCTTTTCCAGAGTTTGCCCTCAGTGGGTCACATGCAACCAGTGCTTGTACAGCCTCTGTTAACCACTAAGTCATATATTATTTAACATGGTCAGACCTATAGAGAAAACTTTTTTAAAAATCCCTTTGGTGGTTTTTTTTGGGGGGTGGGGTGGGGAGGGGGTGGTCTTGTTGTGTAGCTCAGGCTAATATAGAACTTGCTATATAGCCTAGGATAGCCTCAGACTTGCATCAGTCCTCTTGCCTTAGCCTTCTAAGTGCTGAGATTCTAAGGTTCTACCACCACGCCTGGTTACCAACAAGTCTTATTATTTTTGAGACAGGTTATCTCTACATAGCTTTGGCTATTTGGAACTTGCTCTGTAGACCAGGCTGGCCTTGAACTCATAGAGATCCACCTGCCTCTGCCTCCCCAGTGTAGGGATAAAAGGTGTGCTATCAAGTCTAGCCTGATAATTTCTTTTATTGTAAAAAATTTATAAGAATCCCCCCACCCTTTTCTTTTCTTCTTTCTTTTTCTTTTTTATTTTCTTTCCTAGAGCCATGTAGCCCAGGCTGTCCTCAGACTTACTGTGTAGTCACAGGTGACCTTGGGTTTCAGATTCTTTGTCTTTCACCTCCCAAGTATTGGAATTACAAAACTACCCCCAGTGCATTTATGGGGTGCTGGGATGGAATCCAGGGCCCATGCAGGCCAAATAAGCACGATCAACTGAGCTAGCTACAATTTCCTTTTCTTTTTTCTTTTTTTTTTTTTTTAATTGTTTTTAATTTCCTTTCTTTTCCCCCTAGACTACCTAGCATAGATTTGCAACTTGAGGCCTCTAATTTACTTCCCAAGTGCTGGGATTATAGGTGTGCACCACCACACCCTGTGATTTGCCTTCACTTGGACAAAAAGTTAGTCAGGGTCTACCAACATTTCCCTCTCTCAAAATAGTACCCATTAGAGTAAGTTGGGAATCTTTACAACATGCTGATGCCCAGGATTTACCTTAGGTAATTTCTAGAAACAGTTAGGTAATGCTGTAAGCAGTCAAAACAGTGCCACTATTTTGTTCTTTCTCTCCTGTTTGAAAAGCATTGGAACGAAGCCTAGCCTGGACCATTAGGGGTAACAAGGGACACAGAAATTTACAAACATGGAGGCTTGTATTTAGTTTTACACCCCCCCCCCCCCCCATGTTTTGTGCTTTCAAGACAGGATCTCAGGTTGGCCTTAAACTCAAACTCACCATCCTTTGCCTGTACCTCTCCAGTCCTGGAATATCATGTGTGAGTCACCACCCTGCAAGGGTCATGGTAGTTAGGTACTGAACTGCTCCTTCACAGATGCAAACAAATAGGGAGATGTTCTGAGAAGGAATCCCCCACATGACCTACAGAGGGGCAACAAAGTCAGACAGAGCACAGACTGGAAAAAAAGGGTCCAGGCAGACACAGGTCAGGAAGAAACTAGTAATGAGACCAGCTTCTAACTTTAGGACCCGACCCCTCCAGGTCATAATACCCTTCTTTTTCAGCTCATCTGTTCTTCTGGACCAGCCCTGCCCGAAGGTTGGGGCGCAGAACCAGGCCCCAAGAGGCCAGGCCCCAATCTACCCCAATCCCAGAAAAGTTACTCCATCCCCCACCCCCCTTCCCTGGCCTGGTGGGGCCTGGCTTTGGGGCAAGATTGAGCCACAGGGGAAAGGGGACCCCATACCTGCTGCTGCTTCCTCTGTCTTGGCTAACTCTAGTCCCTATGAGCCCCTAACCATTCCTGAAGAACTCCCAAAGCTTGAAACCAGGGCCATTTGGCCCCAACTTCCTGCCTGGCCCTGCTGTTGCAAGTCTGTGTTATTTATTACCTGGAGGCCTGTTCCATCCTGTCCCGGTCCTCCATAAAGCATTGTTTACACCTGTGTTTTGGCCTCTGTCATTCTGAGATGAGAAAACAGAAGCGGTCTCCAGTGAAAGTTATGAATGGGCCTTTTCACGAGGAGCCGTGTTTCTGGATGGGACTTGGTTTGTGGGTATATTGGGGTACATCCTGGCTCACATACTCATTGAGGACAGTTTGTCACTGTATACATGTCTTTGGTTTTTCCTTCATCCCTCCCCCTTTTTTGACACAGGACCTTGTTATAGCCTAGATTAACATGGAATTTGAGGTCTCCCTGCCTCAGCCTCCCATGTGCTGGGATTACAAGTGTGCCCATGCCCAGTTTGTATACATACTTCATGGCAGTACATGATCCATCAAAGCTGGTGTGTGCAACAATGACATCCCTGTGTGTGACATATATGAGTCTTTCCAGGACTGTGTACGGAGCAGTGTTGGTAGGAACATGTGACGCTGTGGCATGTGAGTAGTCTCTGGCCTGGAGACTGTGTTGGTGAGGCTGCTGTTGTGTGCAACATCACGACCAAGGAATTGGGAATCTAAGGGGACCTTGATTCTATCTTTGGTTTGACTTAGTGTACGTCTCATGTCTGCAAATTAGGATGGTGCTCACTGTGTGTTCCTAAGAACACATGCCCCTGAGCTTTGAGTGTGCACCGATGTAGATTTGTTTCCTTGTACGTGTGTCTGTGTGCCTGGGAACATGAACATTCTTCTCTAAGTGCCACTGTGGTTCTTGTGCAACCAGGACTCCTGGTCGTACTTGATGCTGATGTTTATCTCCTTGTACCCTGACATCTTTATATGGCCTTCTGGAGACAGGTGCAGTCCCCTCAGGACAGCTTCAGTTGCTCTCACAAAATGTCAGCGAGTATCCAACCCCACTGATTGCCCACTTGGTAGGCCCAGGAGTTGGTGGAAAGGGTGCGGCATTCAAATAACCCTATCCACCCAGCACTCCCAGGAATGGTGGTGTAAATGTTAGGAGTAGCTTAGTAGCAGAGCACTTGCATCGCACGTGGGAAACCCTGGATTTAGTCCCCAGCACTACATAAACAAAAAATCCGCCTAGGCTACAGAGGAACTGGGTTTTGCAAATGTCTTCTGTGAGTCTGGCCCAGGTTGCTTTAATCTGACTCCCACAGTTGCCCTGAGGGAGCAGCGAGGAGCGGCTCATGCAAATAGTACACATTTGCACATTTGTTCTACCGGGTTTCACTTCTCTAAGGACATCCGGTACTCACCGTTATTATTATTATTTTTTAAGTGCTTATGTAAATTACTGACGTAGGAATTTACATACACTTCCCAACTAACTGCGCAGTCATTTCTCAATATCCTCTTGGGCTGGGTGCCGGAGCGGCCCATGTAAATGAGACATTTGCATAGCAAATGCCAAGAACCCAGCTGCTAGCCATTCACTGACACTTTTGGCTCTGAAGGGTGGGCCTTTCTGTGTGAAACTGCTCACTTGTACCCCTCTCCAAGGGGCCGTCTTAAGAACTCACAGGTCTTTTCCTGAGCCTGCGTGTTTGCTTTCGCGTGGAAGGGGCGGAGCACTTAATGCAAATGAACCTTCCATTTCGGACCAGCTCACTTCTTTCTTGGACAGGGTGTTCTAAGCCTCCCGACACAGTACGGTTCGCGCACGCGCAGTTTCCTCAGCCGCGCTGCGGTCACGTGCCCACCGGGCGAGGCGGGGGCGGGGCGTCGCGGGCGGTGGGGGGCGGGGTATGGCGCGCTGTGAAGCGCAGGGCGGCTGGCACAAACGGCGGCGCCGAGGCCGGAGGAAAAGCTCGGTATGGAGGTGGTGCGAAGGGAAAGACCTGGGGAGGAGAAGGAGCCCGAGGCCCGGTGGCCGGACGCGGGTGTCCAGCCGGAGGCAGGAGGCGGGAGCGCGCGCGGGCGGCAGCGACCCCGCGCTAGGGGGTTGGGGGTGGGGAGGGAAGCGCGCGCCCGGCGCGGCGGGGCGGACCATTGGGGCGGCGGGAGCGCGCAGTAACCACCAAGGGGCGGGGCCGGGCCGACGCGGCCCCTCCTCAGTCGCCCGCGGTGTCCGGCGGCCCCTGGGTCTCAGCGGAGGGGGTTGGGAGGGAGGCAGTTAGGTCGGACTCTCCTCTCGGGCTCCCTTCCGTCAGTCCGTCCGTCCGGCTGGACCTCCCTTCCGGCTGGGTGTGTGTCGGGCCCCAGTAGGCTTCCTCCCGTAGGGCACAGGTCGACTCCACCGGCCCTCCCGCTCCCCTGTGGTCTTGTTTTTTTCCCTGTTCTCTTTGTCCCTGGACTCCCGGCTTTCCCCGCCTGCCCTGGCTTGTGGCCTTCCACCGAGGCGATCTGCCTCCCGCGAATGTCGCGAGGTGACATTGCCCGCTGGTTCCCCACAACCCCGACTTTATCCTAGATTCCACATTCCGGTTTTCTGTGTCATCCTCCCTCCTCATCTCTCTTGAGTCTCTATAGAAACCTCAGGCAGGTACCTTGTATTTCCCACTTCTCATCGTTGCTTTTCTTCCTCAGATCTGTCTCCCTGTTGCCTTCCTCTTTAGGCCATCCATGCAGCGTTCTCTGCACTTACTCTCTATTACTCTTTCTGCTAGACACTCCCTCTCAAATTCCCAAGTTATATGCCCCATGTTATCTCAGCGTGTGTGTGTGTGTGTGTGTGTGTGTGTGCGCGCGCGCGCGCGTGTTTGTGCTTGTGCTTGCTATGGCCTTGTCTGTCATCTACATACTGCTGGTACCGTCCCCACCCCTTCCCACCTGCTTGTCTCTGACTCCTTAAGTTCTTCCTTTTCTTTCTTCCAGCCACCCCCATCAGTCTCTTCTCAAGTTCCTAGGGACAACTGTGAACTTGGGGACCAGCGAGCAGCCCCAGAGCACTAGAGGAGCCCCTGCTGCCTGCCCTGCCTCACCCTGCCCTACACGAGGCCCAGCGGCCCCGGGCTGCATCAAGTGGAGGAGGAGGTGGTGGAGGAGGGTGGCACCATGGGCCCGGGCCGTGCCCTCCATGCCCGGGGGATGAAGACACTGCTGCCATGGACAGCCCGTGCCAGCCGCAGGCCCTGAATCAAGCTCTCCCTCAGTTGCCAGGGTCTGTGTCAGAGTCCTTGGAGCCTAGCCGAGCCAGAATGGGAGTGGAGAGTTACCTGCCCTGCCCTCTGCTCCCCTCCTATCACCGTCCAGGAGCATCTGGGGAGGCCTCGGCTGGCAATGGGACCCCCAGAACCACAGCCACTGCTACTACTACCACTGCCAGTCCCCTGCGGGAGGGCTTTGGTGGGCAGGATGGTGGTGAGCTGTGGCCACTGCAGAGTGAAGGTGCTGCTGCGCTGGTCACCAAGGAGTGCCAGCGACTGGCGGCCCAGGGTGCCCGGCCTGAGGCCCCAAAACGGAAGTGGGCCAAGGATGGTGGGGATGCTCCTTCACCCAGCAAGCGACCGTGGGCCAGGCAAGAGAACCAGGAGGCCAAGGGGGAAAGTGGTGTGGGCTGTGACAGCGGAGGCGGCGGCGGCGGCGGCAGCAGCAACAGCAATACCAGTAGCAGTGGCGAGGCAAGTGCTAGGCTGAGGGAGGAAGCCCAGCCCTCTGCACCTGAGCGCCTGGCCTTGGACTATATTGTGCCTTGCATGCGGTACTATGGTATCTGCGTCAAGGACAATTTCTTGGGGGCAGTACTGGGTGGCCGTGTGCTGGCTGAGGTGGAAGCCCTGAAGTGGGGCGGGCGTCTACGTGATGGGCAGCTAGTGAGCCAGCGGGCGATCCCACCGCGCAGCATTCGTGGGGACCAGATTGCCTGGGTAGAAGGCCACGAGCCAGGCTGCCGGAGCATTGGTGCCCTCATGGGTCATGTGGACGCAGTAATCCGCCACTGTGCAGGGCGGCTGGGCAACTACGTCATCAATGGGCGCACCAAGGTAAGGCACTTTTCCGGTGAGTGCCTGATGCTTTGGCATGTGGGTTTGGAGACAAGCTTCTGGGGTTATGTAGTAGGGTATAGGCAGCTCCAGCAGAAGGGCTTCAGTTATCTCCCTCTAGACTTTGATTTTTGTCCTTGAAATAGGAGTTCAGCCTGGGTTGGCAGTGGTACTTGATCTTGGAAGACCAAGAGCCCCTGACTGTCTTAACCCTCCTTAGACCAAGGGTAGTTCAGCTGGCACGCAGATGGCAGAACCAGAAGGCAGAGGGAAGGCTGACAGTGTCGAGGTAGCCTAGGCTGAGGATGGGCTGCTGCCTGTCTAGTTGAGCATGAGGCCTGGCCTCCATTCTGCCCTGTGAGCTTACTCTTGGCATCTGCACCAAGAGCAGCTTCCCAACAGTGACACTGTGTGACAGTGTGCTGACCCAGGTAGAGCACTTGTCAGCATCTTTCCCACTCCTTGCTGCCCCAGTCCCTGTTCTTCGTCCTCTGACCGTTTGTCACTTCCTGCTTGCATTTCTCTGATCTCTTTCTTTGACCTTTATATTTTTGTCCTCCATTCCTCCTTGTCAAAGAACAGTAGTTCTTAATGTTTTTGAAGTCAAGGCTTTTTGGATAAATCTGCTGAAAGCCATAGACCTTCTCGGGAAAGGCGTACATTTGGTTGGAGTTGGCGGGCAGTGGGCAGTTATCAGGGCCTCATAGCCCTCCAGCTGTTCATTCAAGAACCAGTGGTTAGGAGCCCTGACTGGGCAGTGACCTCCACAGCCTTTCTGATCGGTTGACATACCTATTTTCTTCATGGAAGAGTGTGTAAGTCTGAGGCTTGGTGTCATTTGAATACAGTCCGTTGAGAGTACCTGCTGCTGGCCAACAGTGGTTCCTGGCTGGTTATCTAGGCTGTGCTCTGCCCTGTGAGCAGGAGGCTGTGCTCCTAATGGTGCCCTCTCATATCTCTGGGGTCCTATCTTTGGTTCTGCCTCAGTACAGCTTTCTTTTCAGACTGGAATGGCTTGGGGAAGCATGGTCCCTGCTCCAGCCCCCAGCCCCTGGGCCCAGGCCTGTTTCCTCCCCACCCCAGCTGGAACCTGTCCTACTTCCATCTCCCTCCTGTTACTTGAGAGCTGAAGAGCCAGAGCTGGCCCCTTCCTGGGTTTAGCTTCTGTGCAGGCAAGGTCAATGTTGCTTCCCCTGCTCAGAAGCTTTGCAGGAGGGAAGTCAGTGGGGACACCAGGAGAGCTGAGCGCCCAGGGACTGAGACATAGCTCTGTAACCTCAGAGGATGGCAAAGCTGGTTCAGGTGCCTCGCTACTCAAGCAATTTGGGAAAGCAGTTTAAAGGAATAGGTTGTCTTCCCTGGGGCCTCCTCCCACCTGTATTAGTTACGGGACCTGAGCTAGGGCTGCAGGGAGGTCAGAGTCAGGCTCTTTTAAGCGGCTCTTACCTCTCTGGAGGAAAGGACAGGTCAGGTTGGGAGAGAGGGGCTGGCCCAAGCACTCGACACGCCAACTCCATGCTCTCCCGTTTACAGAGGAAGAGCTATGTGTGGCATGGTAGGGTCCTTGGCACATTATTACAATAGCGGTAACTCCAGCATCCTGGAGAGTAAGTTCCTTTGTCACTCTACTGCTGTCCCTGTGGTTGAAGCTTTTCCTCCAGGGGGCACTGTTCAGAGTAGCGCTTTGATTATTGCAGGTAGAACCCTGGGTACTCTGGCTTGGCCCAAGCTTATTGGACAGCCAGCTAGATGCTTGAGTCCTGAGCAGTAGTGTTGTGAGATAAGCCCACCAGAGACCACCACATGGACACTCTTAAAGCCAAAAAGAAAGTCTTTATTGCCGGCTGCATGGGGAACTTGCCCAGATCATGCAGCCCTGAGCCTTACAGCTATTTGTCTTTTATGAACAAAAAAGCATATTCTGGTTGGCACATTTCAGTTAGCAAGAAGCAAGGCTGCAGGGGCCAAAACAGAAGAGTAAGGTTGGTACATTTAGGACTTTCCTGGAACCGTGGGCTACATCTTTGTTCCCGTTTTGACAGGTATGGGGGCCTTGTATGCTAGGCTTTAAGGTCAGGACCGTGCTTCTAACATGGTACCAGTTGTGCTAAGGTCTAGGGACCTGTTAAAATGACACAGGCAGGATTGCAGGCTTTGAGGTGGGGAGAAGGTAGGTGTGTTGAGGCTTGGAGCCGAGGGAGGGTCAGGACTTGCTGGTTGGTGGTCTTGGTGCCTGTGGGGGGAGCTTGTACTTTTCTGGGTGTGTATGCTGTGTGGTTGATTAGAGGCAGTACAGCACTGCCTGCTGTCCCCATCAGCTCAAAGAACCTGCTTGAGTCCTGATTGGATTTCCAGCTCAGGAGGCCTTGCCCATCTCTAATCAGTGACTCATTGATTCCAAGCCACCAGGCCATAGCCACATGCTTTCCTCCCAGTGAGTGCCATCCCATCTGCAGAAGCCATGCTGAGAAGACCTGCCCTCCTGAGCTCAGAGGCCAGGTTTTTTTCCCTGGGGGTCTCCTCAGTTACTGTACCCTGGTACTGAAGCTCATTACTGCAGTGTAGCCTTGCTAAGGCTCTTTCCCAAAGTAGGGTCTGTGCTGAATCATGTATATAGATGGGATGCAGAGGGGACTTCAGCGTCCATAGTGGGGCGGCGAGCCCTGGGCTTAGTGGGTAGAGAAGAGCCTTGAGAGGAGGATGTAGGGCTGAATAACCTTCACGGAGTGCTGGGTAAGCCTCCTGTTTCAGCAGCAGACATTGCCGTGTCTGATGATGAGTGTTTTTCTGTGGTTGTCTTGCTGAGCTAGCTTGGAGCCAAAAGTATAGCTGAACAGGGAACCCCAGCTTGCAGAGTAGAACCTGAGAGGCAGGATCAAGACAGGTGGTTGCTGACTGGGCAAAAGCCAGAAGGTTCTCAGGCTAACTCCTCCATTTTGCTTACTATGAACTCTCCCAACGGAGTTGAGCAGGGGTGATTCTGAATTTGGTAACATTTCAGCTTGTGCTTCATTCTCTGTCCCGTGGCAGCAGGCACTGTGTCTTTGCAGAGGCACGTAATCTAGTTCAGTTCTCAACATCCTGTCAAGTGGTGTTAGCCTGAGGTGGGGAACTTAATTTACTCTCCCAGTGCCACAACTCACTCAGCTACAGAGACCCAACCCTGTAGATTGGGTCTGCAGAGGTGGCTGGGCGTTGTCTGGTTGAGAGACAGGGAAATCTGGAACCCTAGACAGACCTGTGCCCACAGAGATGAAGCCCGGTGGAGGCCTGCCTCTGAGATGTTGTCAGAGGAGTTAATGGAAGGTGTTTATCAACCCCATTTTACAGAGAGGTAGTTGAGGCCTATTGGAGCACTGGGGCTGGTAGCAGTGTGCAGCATGCTTGGAGCTGGAATTCTAGGTCAGGTTCCTGTCCTGTGTACATGGGACAGATCATGTAGCTGGAGACTAGTCAAGTGTGGTCAAGTCAGCTTGACTTCACATTAGAATCACCTGAGGGAACCTTGAAAAAAAGTCTAGGCTGTACCTTCTTTGAACCCTAACAGAACTTCTAACTCGGAGAAGGCTCCAGATTCAAGGAGCCTCCATATCTTAAAACTTATTAAGAGATTGTGTGCTCTCACTGAGTACTTGAAGCTGGCCTGCTTAGTGCTGGATCACAGGTGTGCACCACACAGCCCTGCACATGGCTAAGGATAGGATCTCTAAAAAGAACCAACCATCATTTACACCCTGAGTCCCTTCGGTTCTCGGGTTGGGTGTGGAGGTGGGAGTGTGGGTTGTTGAGGCCAAAGAGCTTAGTTTTCTGTAAACTTGAGGATGGAATCTGGCTGAATTAGGGAAACGGTCTCTTGGGCTGGAACTCCCATAACCTAAGATGATTAAGGACAGACCTGGGGCAGGAATGATTAACCTGCTTCCTCAAGGTATTCCTGCCTGGTCTTAGTAAACCACTTTCCTCCATTTCTGCCAGGCCATGGTGGCGTGTTACCCAGGCAATGGGCTCGGGTACGTGAGGCATGTTGACAATCCCCACGGCGATGGGCGCTGCATCACCTGTATCTATTACCTGAATCAGAACTGGGATGTTAAGGTAGGGTGTGGGGGTTAGGATGGTATGCTTATTCCAGCTGGGATCCTGCCCTCCACTCCTCAGCTCACAGGGCAGTGAGATCTGCAGGCTCCTCGTTAGCTGACTGTGGGCCCTCCCTCTTTTCCGGGAATGGTGCCGTCTGCTTAGCCCCACCCAGACTCGTACATTCTCCCCCTTTTCCTGTCTTTAGTAGCTTCCTGCCCATCTCCATGGCAATGTAGACTCTGGGCTGTCATTCAGTTTAAGGGCCTGAGTGGTGGGAGGGAGAGATGTGTGCTGTCACTGCGCCCCCTGGTGGGCACATGGGTGCAGTATAAGACAGGCTGCGGGCTTCACCAGTAGCCTCATCTGGCCTGCCCCCAGGTGCATGGCGGCCTGCTGCAGATCTTCCCTGAGGGTCGGCCAGTGGTAGCCAACATCGAGCCACTCTTTGACCGGTTGCTCATTTTCTGGTCTGACCGACGGAACCCACATGAGGTGAAGCCAGCCTATGCCACCAGGTATGACCTGTAATTTAGGGATGTGTCCAGCTGCCTCCCTGGTGCCAAACATTTCTTAGATTGTCCCCAGTCCCCAGAGTTGACAGGGGAGTGATGAGATGCTGAGAGGGCCTAAGTGGGACCTGCAAGGGTGGAGGTGTCACTGGAGGTGGCTCTAGAACTGCAGGAAACTCATTCTGACTGCTCGATTTCCCAGGTACGCCATCACTGTCTGGTATTTTGATGCCAAGGAGCGGGCAGCGGCCAGAGACAAGTATCAGCTAGGTACCTGCTTTCGTCCTTTGTCCTTCCTAGTCCCTGTGTGCTGCCAGGTCCTTAGCCACCTTTTACCCCCTTGGGTGCTGAGAGTGATTTCCAGGGCCTTTGTCACACTAGGCCAGCACTGCCGCCAGCCCATCCCCACAGGCCTCTCTACAGTCCCTTATGCCCAGTTCACACCTACTTTCCTGCTGTCTCCAACCTGAGTCCCATTTTTTGTTTTTGTTTGTTTTTTTTTGTTAATGCTCTCTCCATCTTCCCAGGTTTCTTTTGGTTTCTTTGTCCCTTCCTAATGATTCACGATTTCTCGTCTTCCTTTCATCCTCAGCATCGGGACAGAAAGGTGTCCAAGTACCTGTATCACAGCCAGCTACACCTACCTAATGGCCAGCCCCAGAGCTGCATGGACCAGCAGCTCTCTGCCTTGAGGGGAGCCCCGGGCCCAGCAGCAGCTCTCCAGCCTCAGTGCCCGCTCCTTCCCTGCCACTGCTGCTGCTCTGGCTTGCCTCTGTACTGTGGTGTGGAAGGCACTAAGTGTCACTGAGGAGCGACAAGGAGACCTCTGCTGCCCCGTGAGCGGGGCTGGGTTTTGACCTAGGCAGTGGCCAGTATGGCTGGTGGCCTATGTCCTGCCATGTCTGGTCCATTTCGTGTTGAGCTGAGAGGAGGCAGGATTTGGGGTTGAGGTGAGTCATGGCCTCTTGCTGGCAAAGGTCTGTTGGGGTGGGGGTGTCATCTCACCCCTGTCCCACTCCTCCAGCCTGGAATGTGAAGTGACTCCCCAACCCCTTTGGCTGTGGCACTTTATGGACTGGGCTGCCACTGTTTGGGCAGAGGAGGTGCCATGAGGAGCATGGGTATGGAGGTCCTGCCAGCCAAGAAATAAAGTTTACCTCAGAGCTGCACACACTTGTATTTCTGTAAAGAGGTTTACACGGACGGGGCACATCAGGACCACTGAGATCTGACTAGTGAAGCCCAACCTCAGCGGGCCACCAAGCGCAGCTGGAAGGCTGGGGGCACGTTGCCTAGACCAGTGCACTGTGGGGTAAGGTTGATGTCGGCAGGATTTCCCACAGGGAGCAGAGAGAACTGCAGGATAGCTGTCAGGAAGAGGAAGATCTCAGAGCAGGCTAGGCTGGCACCCAGGCACATCCGCTTTCCTGTGGATATGGTGCAGGTATGGGATGAGCAAGCACCTCCTGCCAGTCCCCCAGTGCTAGCCACTCAGGTCCCTTCCCTCCTAGCCCAGACCTGGGGCAAAGGGCATGAAGGCATCGCTGTTGTTGAACTTGCTGTGGTCATCCAGAAAATTGGTAGGATTGAAATGGTCAGGGTCCTTGAATTGGGTGGGATCCCTGTGTGCAGACACAAGCAGGGGAATCACGAACGTGCCCTGGAGGATACACAGTCACAGACTGAGTGTGAACACCTCACCCAGACCCTTTTTGCTGTTGACATCTAACACAGGGCCTTGCAGGTGCTGGGCAAGTGTTCTCACATAGCTACACCCAGACCCTAAGGTGATAGTAAGAGCCTGGGAGGAGAGACCCCAGGGTACTTACTGATTGTGTTAGCCCTCACTGAGCCTAATCTCTGAATTCCCCCCTTTCCCCCAGTTCAGAATTCCCAGGATCCCTGTGTACCTTGTGTAGGAAATGGTTCCTGAGGTTTACATCTCAGGTGAGGGCCGGAGGCAGCCTCAGTGGTAGCACGCTGATAAAGCGCTGGATCTCATGCAGCACCGCATTGGTGTAGGGCAGGTGGGCACAGTCCTCTAGGGGCACGGGTCCGACCTACAGTGGCGTCCAGCTCCTCTTGCACCTTGGCTGAGGTCATTGGAGGCTGTGAGTTGTGCTTTACTGAGAGCCCACCCCAGCCACCCTCTCTTGACTTCCGGGGAGGGGCAGGGGGAGGGAGAGGTGGACCCAGTTCTCAAACCTGCCACCTCAGGGTACTTGAGCATAATGAGGAGCCCATAACACAGTGGTGCTTGTGGTCTCAGTGCCACCAAAGAAAAGATTGTGAGTAGTCATCACCAATGTCTCATCCTGGAAATGGTTTTCCAGGTCCTGCTGTTCCTGAGGACGGACAGAGGCATTCTTATGCCTGCTGGTTGGCAGGATGGGTACAGTTAAGGGCAGCAGGGACTGTTATCCATTTGATCAAGAAAACGATCAATGAAGTCACGGGGTTTCCTAGTCTGTCATGACTGCCGGTGCCACTGAATCTGCTCAGAGATGAAGAGTCAGAGCTCTTGGAAGTTTTTGAAGATTCGGTGGTGGGGACCAGGAATCCAGTCCATGAAGGATGGGAACATGTTGTATGTCTGGAGAGACAGGTCAAAGATATTCTCACTATCCTTGACTAATCTGGAACTCTGTATGTAGACCAGGCTGGCCTCAAATTAGAGATCCTCTTGCCTCTGCCTTCCCAGTACTGGAATCAAAGGCATGTGCCACTATACTCCGCTGATAATAGTCTTAATGTGGCCCTGGACAAGGCCATGGTTTCTCAGTGGCAATTAAATCAGGACTTTGTGGGTTGTAGAACTTTGTCGTTAGGTCTGTAGGCACTGTAGGTAGGGCTATGCCGCTGGGGTTTTTAGCACAAGGCTGCATGTGAAATGAGAAATTGGAGCCCATCCTCTCACCCCATCGGGAACTCATGATACGGAAATTGTCACTGAAGAGGTCCAGGAGCCTCAGGAACTCTGGGTCCCCATAGTTGTAGCACTTTCCGAAGACCACAGTACAAATGACATTGGACACAGCGTTATCCAGTAGCTGCCTTGGGTCAAATGGAGCTCCTGGGGGTAAGAGCAGCTCTGAGTAAAAGCTGTGGTCCCCTAAAACTGACCACTTTAGTAAGATCTGCAGAGGAGACCCTCACCCTCAAACCTGAGTAAGATGGTTTGACACCCTCTCACAGAAGCTGTGGTCCTTCCACATAGCTCCTTTGGATTTACATTGTACCCAAAGCGGTTTGGCAGTCCGTCAGTCACCCCGTCCCCCCCCCCCCCCCCCCAACTAGGTGTTTATGCTTTTCCTGCCAGACCGAACCCATAGTGGCTTGAAATTCGTCCAGCACACATGCTGTGTCTTCCAGGATGCGCTCCTCGATGGTACTTGCACCAACGCCAAGCTCCCTCAGTACTCCAAGTGCAAAGTTGCGAAGCGTGCGCCAACGTGGCCCGTTAGAAAACATTATGCCTACAGTAGGAACCAAAACTCAAGAGTTGGCCACTCTGGGTCTAGTCTCTTCCTTACCACTCCTAAGGATGGCTTCTTATTGCTTTGCGCTTCCCAGGCCATGTGCCAATCACCTCAGCTGAGACCCCGCAGCCTGACCTCATCTTTGCTGGTAGGATCCCTAACCAGCTCTTAGGACTTAGGAACTTAAGCTGCTATTGGTTGCCTAGTGAACTTCCATTGGACCCCAGGCCTGACAGTTCGCCCTCATTAGCACCATTCTTTATTAGGTACCTCCCATTTTGCTCAGCTCCCCTGGTTCTTAGACCAAACTGAATGGTCTAGTACTCACTTCCACCCACCCTGGGCCTCACCGTTTCCGTGGGTGAAGCGTTCGAAGACAGCCATGGCCCCGCGGCCGGAGAACGCATCTGCCTGCAGTACTAATGCATCCCGCAGCGCCGCCGCATAGCCACACAGCACCACTGCAGGGCGTGGGCCCAGCCACACGGTGAACAATGGGCCCCAGCCGCTGGAGAGCTGTGGGAAGTGCCATGGAGACCTCAGAGCTCTCATCTTCCTCAGACCCAAGTTTCTGTCTCACCCCCTCATTCCACAGGTCCAGGAGTTCTAAACCGCCTCTCCCTTTTCAGACCCTGGGGTCTAGGCGCCAGCTACAGGGTTATACAGGGGTCCAGGCCTCACTGTCTTCCCTCAGACACAGAGGTCCAGACTCTAGTCTTCCTCCCTCAGATACAGGAGTCCAGGCTCCCAGTCCTGTCTCCTCAGTGAACTGGGATTTCTACCCCCTCTTCTGGGTACAACAGCATCGTCACAAATCCAGAGTTCTGTTCTCCCAGCCCACAAGTAGGAGATACCTCCATGAGCACGCCGTCCAAGTGTCCAGACTGTAGCTGCAGCAAGTTCCCCAGCAAGGGGAGCGGTGCTTACTTACTTACTTACTTACTTACCTGGTACTTACTTACCAGGGGGTAAGTCTTTCTGCATCTGAGCTTGGCGGACCAACCAGCCCCACCAAAGCATCAACGTAAGAATCGGCAGCAGCAGCATTGTCACGCAGGTGACCATCCTGTCTGAGATCCTCCATGTGATGTGCAGCAGCAGTTTAATTGGCAGGGAATTTTAAGGGGGGGGGGAGGGAGAAACAGGGCGGAGACTAGTGTGGGAAGCGCAAGAGTTTAGGGCTTCTCTGTTCCTTGAATGCCTAACTCCACGTCACCACTCAGCTTCCAGCTCTCCTCATATCTATTCTCCCCGAGGTGGGGTTCGTGTGTGTGTGTGTGTGTGTGTGTGTGTGTGTGTGTGTGCGCGCGCGCGCATGCCCTTAAGTCCCCTGTACCTGTAGACCTGTTCTCAGTCTCCCAGCTGTTTGTGAGGGACTGTTCTGGACAGTACCTTCAAATGCCAGACAGGTGTACCTCCTGCTTCCTGAATATACTTCTGACTCCTAAAGATACCATTAGCATACATCACTGGCCTGGCACTCCTGGGCTCTGTGCCTTTGGTTCCTAGGAACGCACACCTGGGACTTTATCACTCCTGTTACTTCCTTTTTATTTTTAATAAATAACTTTTATTGTATAGGTGTTTTGCCTAGTTGTAAATCTAGGCACCACGTGTGTTCCCAGTGCTCGGGGAGGCCAGAGGAGGGCATCAGATCCCCTGGAACTGGAGTAACATGATTCCAAGCTGCAGTGTGGGTGTTGGGAGTTGAACATGGGTCCCTGGAAAAACAGTCAGTGAATCACCAAGCCACTCTCCACCCCCTCTTAAAAAAAAAAACCTGGGTCTTATCAGGTGATACTGACCTACACCTTTAATCCCAACACTCAGGAGGCAAAGGCAGAAGGGTCTCGAGTTCAAGGTCAGCCCAGTCTACACAGTGAGTTCCAGAACAGCAAGGGCTACACAGAGAAATCCTGTTTTGAGGGGGGAAAAAAGAGTGTACCCCACCCACCCTGCCTGGCTCTTTCCATTGCTCCTGGAATCCTGTATGCTGTCTGTTCATGCACCTGGTCTCCCTCACGTTTGCTGCTCTTCTCCAGGTTCCCGGTGCCTGCAGCCTTGTCACTTCTGGATGTCTTCTCGAATGCATCTCTACTTACACCTTGCCTCAGACTCGGGTTTCCATGCCCTTCCAAGGTCCCAAGTCTGTTACTACACCACATGCTTGCCATAGCCCTCAGGAGGGATCCCTGTCTGAGACTAGGTCAAGACAGCAGATGGATCTCCTCATTACCCTCCTCGCTCTAGGGGCACTGAATGGAGCCCCTGGGTGTGGTTGTCAGTTCTTAAGGACAGGAATGTGGTCCACCTTCCTGCCCCTCCCTTGCCTGTTGGATCCACTTTTCCTGACTGGCAGGGAGCCCAGACCTGGGAGTAAGGTAGGGGGCCCTGGAAGAGGCTGGGGTTGATTTGTTTCTGGGAGTATCTCAGTGTTCCTGTCTTTGTTTCATCTCTCAGCCTCCCTCCAGTCTCTGTGTTCCTCTGTTCTCTGTTCCTGCCTATTTCTATTACCCTCTGCCCTGGTCTGAATTCTCTCCTCCACCCCCCTCCCCCCCCCAACATGACTCTTTCCCTCTCTGTATGTCTCTAGGTCTACAGTTTTGGGTTTTTTTTTTTTTTTTAATTTTATATGCGTGAGCATTTTGCTTGCCTGTGTCTCTCTGTGAACCGCAGGTGCGCCTGGTGCCTGGAGAGGTCAGAAGAGGTCATCATATCCCATGGAGCTGTAGATATGGGTTGTTGTAAGCTACCATGTGAATGCCAGGGACTCAAACCTGAGGTCTCTAAGAACAAGTGCTCTTAGCTCCTGAATCATGTCTCCAGCACCCCCCCACCCCCCCACCCCCTTTTAAAGATGGTCTCAGATATTCCAGGCTGGTCTGCAACAACTTATGAAGCCAAGGATCACTTGGAACTCCAGATCCTGCTTCTACCTCCTAAGTGCTGGGCTTACAGGCATGTGCCACCAGAGCTTTTTATTTAGTGCGGGGTAATGGTGTCCCAGCAGTCTGCATGCTAGGCAAGGATGTGCGGGGTAATGGTGTCCCAGCAGTCTGCATGCTAGGCAAGGATGTGCGGGGTAATGGTGTCCCAGCAGTCTGCATGCTAGGCAAGGATGTGCGGGGTAATGGTGTCCCAGCAGTCTGCATGCTAGGCAAGGATGTCTACAGAGCAGCATCCCCAGCCCTCCAGTATCTACCTCACTGTCCTCCATCACGTCTCTGCAGCATCCTCCTCCTACCTCTCAGCTTTTCTCTTTGCAGGAACTAGGTGGCCGACAGGGCTGAGGGGCCAACTGCCCTGGAGAGTGATATGTTCTTGGCCAGCCCTTCCTGTGTGGGGCAGACTGATAGGGTCTCTATATTAGAGTCTGGGGTTCTCTCCAACCCCTCGTCCCTCCTTTCACTGTATTGGGCTGTACCCTGAAATGCCAGCTTTCCAAACCCAGGATTTTTTTTTTAATTTAATTTTATCTTTTTACTTATTTACTTTACATCCTGCTTACTGCCCCCTCCTAGTCTCCCCTTCCCACAATCTTTTCCCCTCCCTCCTTCCCTCTTTTCCTCTGATCAGGTTAGGTCCCCTGGGTTCCCCCTACCCTGGCACTTTAAGTCTCTTTGAGGCTAGGCTCTTCCTCCTTCATTGAGGCCAGACGAGGCAGCCCAGCTAGAAGAACATATCCCATATATGGGCAACAGCTTTTGGGATAGCCTCTGTTCCAGTTGTTTAGGACCCATATGAAGGTCAACCTGAACATCTGCTACATATGAGCGGGAGGCCTAGGTCCAGCCCGTGTATGTTCTTTGGTTGGTGGCTCAGTCTCTGAGAGCCCAAGGGTGCAGGTCAGTTGGCTCTGTTGGTCTTCCTGTGGAGTTCCTATCCCCTTCGGGCCTACAGTCCTTCCTCCTAAAGTTTGGATTTATTTTCTATTTTAAGCCCTGTTTTGTACTTGAAATCATTCTAATTTCTTTTTTTTTTAAATCAAGTTTTCATTAGCATATGTTGTACATATTAACAGGTTTCATTATGGCATTTACATGCATACATGCACACATACATACATAGATACATGCACACACACAT
>JADRCH010000334.1:601248-623416 GCA_019843965.1 Rhynchomys soricoides
ACATAGATACATGCACACACATACATAGATACATACATGCACACATAGATACATACATACATACATACATTTTAATCATATTCTTTCATTCCTTCACCATCTCTTGTCCAATCTCACCCTCTCTGATCCCCATCCTCTTCCTAGCTAGTCCTCCTACTTTCCTGCCCCCACCGCCCTGTATTTTTGGTTCACCAGTGAGTCTAATTAGGATCACTTACAGAAGCACAAACAACTTAGCAGAGGCTACACCACTGAAGGCTGTGTCTCTTCCTCTCCCGGCAACCATTAGTCTCCTGTAGATCTTCCAGGAGGGGCAGGGCCTTGTGAACTCCTACCCCTTCAAAGGCAGGGATTTTTTTTCCCAGCCAATTAAAAGAGCGTTGGATGTGCTCATGTGTGTACACGTGTGTGAGGGTGTACATGAGTGGAAACCAGAGGCTCATGTTGGGTTTCTTTTCTCAATTGCTTTCCACCTTTTTTTTTTTTTTTTTGGAGACATAATCTCTTACTGAACCTTCTAGACTCAGCTAGATTGGTTGATTAGCAATAGGGATACCCTGTCTCTACCTTCTCTATAAATCTCTTGGGATTTATAGGCATGTGCCACAGTGCCTAGCTTTTCTTTTCTTTTTTTAAAAAAAGATCTATTTATTTTATGTATATGAGTACATTGTAACTGTCTTTGGACACAGAAGAGGGTGTCAGATCCCATTACAGATGGTTGTGAGCCACCATGTGGGTGCTGGGAATTGAACTCAGGACCTCTGGAAAAGCAGTCAGTGCTCTTAACTGCTGCATCATCTCTCTAGCCCATGTGCTTAGCTTTTACATGGGTGCTGAGGATGGAATTCATATCCTCATGTTTACATAGCTAATTTACAGACTGACCCAACTTCCTAGATCTAGTCTTGACCATTTTGGGGCAGGAGGTGGGTTCAAGACAGGGTTTCTCTGTGTAGCCCTGGATGTCCTAGAACTCCCTCTGTAGACCAGGCTGGCCTTGAGCTCAGACATCCGCCTGCCTCTGCCTCCCAAGAGCTGGGATTAAAGGTGTGCGCCACCACTGCCTGGTTTATAGTCTTGGCCACTTTTAAAAACACTTTTTTATTTTTATTTATTTTGTGGTGGGAATCTCATTGTGTATGCCGCCTGGCCTTCAATTCTCCATCCTCCTGTTGTAGCTTCTCAAGTGCTGGGATCACAAGTAGGTGCCACCGTGCCAGGTTTGTGATGTCTGTTTCTGTACCTTAAGCATTCAAAAGAGTACTCCGTGCAAAGTAAGTCTCCTGTTTCCTGTGGTCCTAGCTCACACTCATTTCCGTGCTTCAGACCACCCGTGTTCCTTCTCTCTTCCTCTCAAGTCTCCAACTGTGTCAGATACTTTTCTGTTTCTGTAATATAACACCATGACAGAAGGATCCCAAAAGGACAAGAATCCATCTCTGCAGGGAAGCATGGCAGCAATCGGCAACATGGCATCTGGAGCAGATGCTGAGATCGCACTGCTTGAGCTACAAGCAGGAACTGAGAGCTCACTGGGACTGATGCCAGTTTTTAAACATGTGAAGCCCACCTCCAGGGGCATACTTACTCCAGCAAGGCCCACACCTCCTAAGCTTTGTCCATCACCACCACCACCAGTAGAGGAACCAAACACTCAGATGCCTGAGACTATGGGGGGCATCTCATTCAATCTACTATACTGTCTCGTGGTCCTTCCCAGAACCTGGTCTGTTTTATGAAGTCTATGACCCCTCTCTGTGGGCACCCCCATCTCCTCTTTTCTCAGCACCTTTCTTTGTCCCCTGGCTGCCCTTTCTCTTCAGCTCACACCCAGTATAACAGGGCAGCTGTGTTGGGGAGTGTTTTTGGCAGAGTCCTGCAAGGTTGTCGCTCCTCATTAAGCCCTTAGCTGAAGGAGGCCAACCTGGATGTTTAAGATGTTAACTGCTAAATCCTCAGATCTTTAGATTTACTAAACCCAGAATTTCTGGTATTCTTCATAACTCTTTGTAATAATCCTTAGTGTTTTCTTCCCAGATTGAGAATGGGAATGGGCTTTGATTCTTCCCCTTTACCCCCAAGCTTTATGGGGCTGGAGATGTGGTTCAGTGGTTACGATCACTTGCTGCTTGTGCAAAGACCCAGGTTCGGTTCCCAGCAGCCACCTGGTGGCTCACAACCACCTGTAACTCTAGTTTCAGGGATCAAACTCCCTCTTCTCTGTCTGTAGGCAGCAGATACGCACATAGTGCTCATAAATATATGCAGACAAAATAGTCATAAAATAAACCTTAAAAGCATTTATTTTTATTACTATTAATTTTTTTTTTCATTTTTTGAGACAGGGTTTCTCTGTATAGAACTGGCTGTTCTGGAACTCACTCTGTAGACCAGGCTGGCCTCGAACTCAGAAATCCACCTGCCTCTGCCTCCCAAGTGCTGGGATTAAAGGCGTGCACCACCACTGCCCGGCTATTTTTGTTATTTTTAAATTATGTGTGTGTTCATGTTGTATGCATATGAATGCAGGTGGCCAGGGATCTCAAAAGAGGGTGCCAGACTCCCAGAGCTGGAGTTACAGGAAGTTTTGAGCCACCCGACATGATGCTGGAAACCAACTGAGGTCTTTTTTTTTTTTTTTGGTTTTTCGAGTCAGGGTTTCTCTGTAGCCCTGGCTGTCCTGGAACTCCCTCTGTAGACCAGGCTGGCCTCAAACTCAGAGATTCGCCTGTCTCTGCCTTCCAAGTGCTGGGATTAAAGGCGTGTGCCACCACTGCCCACTAACTTAGGTCTTTTGTAAAAGCAAGTGCTTTTAATCTTCAAGCCACCTCTCCAGCCTGCACCTCATGCTTTCTAAGCAAGTGCTCTCTCGCAGTTGCGTTCTAGGCAAGCACTATAGCACCAAAGGACTCCAGGTCTCATTGGTGGATTCCGGACATTATTATTATTATTATTATTATTATTATTATTATTATTATTATTATTTAAAACACTGAGCCACATTAGTTTCTTTTTTTTTTCTTTTTTTCATTGCTGTGACCAAATACCTAACATGAAGTAACTTAAAAAGAAAGGCCAGAAAAGGGTGTAGGAGCTGGAGTTACAGGAGGTTGTGAGCCATCTGATATGTGTGCTGGAAACCAAACTTAGTTCTCTGCAAGAGCAGCAGGTGCTCTTAACTGTGGAGCCATCTCTCCAGCCCCCAGACACATCTGTAAGTCAGAATGTTCTACATCAGGTCCCTGACATTTCCTCTTTACCTCTCAGTGTAAAATATATTTAGTTCTTCCCCTATAACCTTAGCAGCTTCTAAACTGTTCAAAAGGTCATTTTCTCCTCCTCCTCTTGTTCTGGGATGGCTTCTCTCCTTGGCTGACCTGGAACTCACAGAAATCTGCCTGTCTCTGCCTCCAGAGATTTGGGATTAAAGGTGTGTCATACAGTGGCTGGCCTTAAAACCATCTTTTGAAGCCCAGTCATTAACTTGAGCACCCATAAAATAAAAATTTAAAAAGCTGGAGGTGGGAGTGGAGTCTTTAGAATCTGGACGCCCCACAGCTCACATGGTTTTTTGGTGGATGTGGGGGTCCATGTGTAACTCAGTGCTCAAAAGGTAGAGATGAGGACCCCAGAGCGAGCTGGCTAACTAGACTAACCCACTAGCTCTGGGTTAAACTGAGAGAGCCTGCAGCAATGAATAAAGTGGCCTGTGGTTGAAGAGAACTCCCAGTGGCCACCTTGAGCCTCCACATTTATGTATACGCACACATGAAAACATGCACACACACACACACACACACACACACACAGATGCATGCTAAAAATGTTTAAAAAAAAAAAAAAACCCTGAGTCATAGACTATCAGTATACAAATGGCATATGTTAGACATCCACCATCTGGGGTAGGAAAATGAGGGCATTAGTGAGAAGAGACTGAACCAAAGCAACATCTGAACCCACCAGGAAAACCACTTAACCCCGAAGCTCCATGTTCAGTATCTAGAGCAGCAGTTCTCAACCTGTGGGTAGTGACCCACACAAGGCTTACATATCAGATATTTACATTATGATTTGTAACAATTGAATTATAGTCATGAAGTAGCAATGAAGTAATGTTATGACAGGGATGGGTCACCACAACATGAGGAACTTTAATAAAGGGTCACAGCATTATGACCGTTGAGAACTGCTAGTCTAGAGCTGTGGTGGCATCATATGGACTCCAAGAGCTTGATACTTCTGTTCCTGAGTTCTATTCCCCACTGCAGGCTTTACTCCATAGCTGCAGCTTCCTCACTGCATCCTGTGCATCGTCAGCATCCCGGGGATGCCACAGCCACTTAGGATCTTCTTTCAGCCTCACATGGTGTCTCTTGACTGATACTCCTAAGTTCTGTTGCCGGATCCAGATATTGTCTTAGGGTCCCTATTGCTGTGATAAAGCACCGTGACCAAAAGCATCTTGGGGAGGAAAGGGTTTGTTTTAGTTTAGAGCTCTCAGGTCATCCTCCATCCCCGAGGGAAACAGAGGTCATAGGGGAATACTGTTCACTGGCTTGTCCTCCATGCTCAGCCTGGCTTCTTATATAGCTTAGGACCACCTGCTCAGGGGTGGTACCATCCACAATAGGCTGGGCCCTCTCGCATCAATCACTAGTTAAGAAAATGCCTGCAGGCCAATTTGATGGAGGCAGTCCCTCAGTCAAGCTTCCCCTCTCCCAGATAAGTCTAGCTTGTGTCAAGTAGATAAGACAACTCCCCACCCTTTCCAATAGCTGTGTGCCTGGGACGCTGAACCTGGCCAGGTGGTTGTCCACGTGGTTGTTACAAGCAGGGAACACTTTGAATGGCTTTCTCAGTGCTCAGCCTCTCTCCTTTCAAATGAATTAATATTTTCTGAAATCGGAGCCTTCAGGGTGTTTTGCATTCAGGACACTGTCAGGAAGAGCCTGAGGTGAAGAGTGTGAGGATTTTATGTTTCTTTTAAAAAAATAAAAAAGGGCTGGAGAAGCCCGGCAGTGGTGGCGCACGCCTTTAATCCCAGCACTTGGGAGGCAGAGGCAGGCGGATTTCTGAGTTTGAGGCCAGCCTGGTCTACAGAGTGAGCTCCAGGACAGCCAGGGCTACACAGAGAAACCCTGTCTCGAAAAACAAAGCAAAACAAACAAACAAACAAAAAAAACCAAACCAGAGTGAGTTCCAGGACAGCCAGGGCTACACAGAGAAACCCTATCTCAAAAAACAAAAAACAAAAAAAAATTTTTTTTTAATGTACATTGGTGTTTGCCTGTGTGTATGTCTGTGTGACGGTGTCAGTTCTCCTTGAACTGGAGTTACAGACAGTTGTCAGCTGCCATGTGGGTGCTGGGAATTGAACCTGGGTCCTCTAGGAAGAATAGTCACTACTCTTAACCACTGAGCAATCTTTCCAGCCTTGAGAAGTTGATAGCTCTAATCTCTTTAAGAATTACCAATGGTAGGCCTGGAAAGATGGCTCGTCAGTTAAGAGCACCGACTGCTCTTCCAAAGGTTGTGAGTTCAAATACCAGCAACCACATGATGGTAATGTGATCTGATGCCCTCTTCTGGGTGTCTGAAGACAGCTACAGTGTACTTACATATAATAAAAAAATAATTAAAAAAAAAGGAATTACAATGCTTTGTCTGCATCCTCCTTGTTGGGGATTATAAACTCATTCTTCTGCCAAACTGCACATTTCCCCCATGTAGTTTAGTTCTTCCCATTGTAGATATGAGTATATGCAGTCTTCATGCTACAGCTGAATGTTAATGCTATCTTGGAATTTCCTTCACTACAGTAGTACAGAAGATACCTATTCATTCACTTGTTTGTTTTGAGACAGGGTCTCACTGTGTAGATCACACTGTCCTTGAACTTAGAGACCACCTGCCTCAGCCTCCTGATTGCTGAGATTAAAGGCATGAGCCACTTGGCTGTTTTTATTTTTATTTATAGGTATGTTTGTGTGTCTGTGAGCATGTATGTCATGTGTGTGCAGTACCTGATGTGACCAGAAGGGGGCATCAGAACCCCCTGCAGCTGGAGCCACAGGAGGTCAGCTGTCTGACAGCTGACGTGGCTGCTGGGAACTGAACTTGGGTCCTTTGCAGGATCAATCCACACTCTTAGCCACTGAGCCATCTCTCCAGACCAAGTCTATCACTTTTCAGTTCAGCCTCATCCAAAAATTTAAGGTCTGGGTAGAATCCAGTTAGCTTCTTAGACGGAATGGGTCTTAGTTAGGCTTATTATGGCTGTGATGAAACATCATGACCAAAAGCAACCTGGGACCGAAGGGGTTTCTTTGGCTTACACATCCAGAGTAACAGTTCATTGAGGGGAAACCAGGAAGGAAAAACTGTGTGGGGACCTGGACAGAGAAGCTGATGCGGAGGCCATGGAGGGGTGCTGCTTACTAGCCTGCTTATCATGGCTTGCTTAGCCTGCCTTCTTATAGAACTCAGGACCACCTGCCCAGGCATGGCCACACACACTGTGGGTTGGGCTCTCCTCCATCAATCACTAGTTAAGAAAATGCCCTACAGGCTTACCTATAGCCAAACCTTATGGAGACATTTTCTCCATAGAGATTTCCTATTCTCAGATGATTTAGCCCATGGCAAGTTGATATAAAACTACCCAGCACAGATTGTAACAAATGGTTCCTAGCCCACTCCTCAATAGATCCCCCTTCCCCTCCAAAAACAAACAGACCGTTAGAAACTGCTTTCACTAAAGCGCACCTACTCTTCAGGTTGGCCTACAGGGTGAGCAGGATGGGAACTTGGCCTCGCTGCCTTCATGTCTGCCATGTCTGCCAGCAGATATTGTTTCTTTCAGCTTTCCTCATGAGTCAACTTGGCATTCTTGCCACACAGATCATCCTTCAGGTGACAGTGATTGTTCCTGAGGTCGAGGCTGCACCTGGAAAATCATTTTGTAGGTGTCAGAGCCCTCCTGACAAGAATGACAGAGGTAGAGACTTCTTTAGAACCGATTTGCAGAGTGAGAACGGAGGCAGCCGTGAGCTAGACCACACCCTGGCCTCATTAATTGTGCTAATATTTTGTTTCCTTCCCTTTCTTTTCCTATTTAAACCTAAAGCTAATGTCAGTACCCCAATGATGGGCTTGGGAGACACGATGCTTCCATTTGTTCCTTTCCCCAATGTGGCCACACTAAATAAACCTGTGACATCTACTATTACCTCTTTAATTGAACTATTGTGGAAGAATGGCTGAGCCTAGCTTTTTTTGTTGTGTTTGTTTCTTTAAGACAGGATCTCACTTTGTAGACCAGGCTGGCCTCGTAGAGATCCACTTGCCCTTGTCTCCCGAGTGCCAGGATTAAAGGCATGTGCCTTTAATAGGTTCCCTTCACCCACATGGCAGCTAACAACCATCCATGACTCTAGAGGATCTGATAGTCTTTCCCGACTTCTATGGAAATGAGGTATGCATATGGTGCACAGGCACACAAAGGCGAAACCTTCATACATACAACAAAATAAATAAAAACAAAGCAAGTGACCCAAACCAAACTTTGTGAGCCTGGCATCCATCACTGCCTGCTTTCCTCCCCCCCACCCCCCCCAGCATTTTGGTTTTTCAAACTCCCTCCAAGATGGCTCACCTCCACATTTCCAGAGACCTGTGCACAAGTCCCTCGAGCCATTTGTCCTTGAGTCACAGCATCAGCTGTGCACCATGTGACTCACTTTCCGTATTATACTTCTTGTTCCTGGGACCAAATATCTGGGAGAAGCAGGTTAAGGAAGAAAGGGCATTGCCCCGGATAGAATGACAAACAAGAACGGTGAGAACAGGACCCAAACAGGCCTCAGTCTTAAAGAAACAGCACAAGCCAGGTGGTGGTCGCACGCCTTTAATCTCAGCACCGGCACTCCGGAGGCAGAGGCAAAAGCAGGTGGATCTCTGAGTTTGAGGCCAGCGAGTTCCAGTCTGGTCTATAGAGTGAGTTCTAGGACAGCCAGGGCTACACAGAGAAAACAAAACAAAGCAAAGCAAAACAAAACAAAACAAAACAAAACAGGACACTTATTTCAGCTTCCTTGCAGGGAAGGGGATGACTGTTGGGCATATTATTGTTCTCTGTCCTTAGTGTGCCCATGGCCTGAAAGATCTTAGATCAGAATGTGTTTCTTTCTCAGCTGAGGTTTGAAGAATGCGGTTCATCATGGTGGTGGGAACATGATGTCACGTTGCAGTCATAGGCAGGAAGCAGGCAGACATGAATACTGGTACCCTGTTCATTTTCCTTCCCCCTATAGTCAGTGTAGGACCCCAGCCCATGGGGATGCTCCTCACATTTAGGTGGGGCCTCAGGTAATCCTTTCTGGAAACACCCAGAGGTGTGTCTCCTGGGTGATTGTAAATCTCATCAAGTCTACAATGGTGGTTTGAATGTGAAACTGTTCCTCAAGGGCTTAAGGATTTGAATAGTTAGCCTCTAGCTGGTGGTGCTATGTGGGAAGGTGGTGGAGTCATGCTGGAAGAAGTGGGTCACTGGGGGAGGCCTTGAGGTTTTATAGCCTGGGCCCATTTTCTCTTAGTTCTTTGCTTCATGACTGAAGATGCGTTATCATTAGCTGGACCCTCCACTCTAGCCACCATGCCTTTCCACCCGTGACGGAACGTATCCCCTCACACTGTAAGCTGGAAGAGACCCTCTCTCCCTTTAGTTGCTTCTTAGTGACTAATACCACAAGAATTGGTGATGATGACTACATCAGAGCCAGGCATGGTGGCACTCAGGAGACAGAGACAGGCAGATAGCTGTGAATTTAAGGCTAGCCAGGGCTACATAGTGAAACCTTTTCTCAAATAAATAAATAAATAAAAAATTATAAATGTTAGCTATCATATATCCCTTCGACTTCTGTCGTATGAGTGTGTCTGTCTGAAAGAGGGGCAGGGACAGCCCTACGGAAAAGCCTGCATTCTCATGTTTTGGAGAAGAAAGACATAGATCCTGGATGGGTAAGACTCGGCCCAGTAATATAGTCTTTGTTTTGCACCTCGCTGGCCCTCTACAAAACCTCTTGTGTCCTTGAGCTCTTCAGGATGGAGCTTTGAGGCAACCTCTTCACTGTGTCTTCATATTGCTGGCCCTTGAGTAAACGTGTCTCCTACCACTAATTTTCTCCTCCTGCGTATCGGCCCTGGTGTGGTAGGCAGTCAGATTTCTATTTCCTGGATAGCAGATTTTGGTAATTAAGGTCTCTCTCTGCTGCTCCTGTGACTTCCAGTCTCCATCTTTTTAGTGCCCCTCCCCCCACTCTCAGGTGAAGTGGAAATTTCTGGTTTTGTTGGAGACTCAGTTGTGCCACATGATGTTTTTCTGGAAGCTGTCGTGTGAGAGGATGTTTCGTTGAGGCAGACACTTGACAGGGAGCATGGTGTTTAGAGAGAGTACAAAGATAACCTCACAGAGCATGAGATGCACTTTTATATTGCATGCTTTGCGCTGCTTGGCTGGCCCTTTCGGTGATGTTCGCTTGTCATGGTTCTGTAGAGAGAAACATGCCAGAGAATGTCTTGTGCCGGCTGCTACTTGCCACTTCTATGGACTCATGCCGATTGGCAGAACCTTGTGTGGAGCCACTGCTACTGATTAGTGTTTGGCGTTTTGAACTGGACTGCTGACAATGAAGACTGGAATCGCCCTAAAGAACTATGTCTAACAGGTCCACACCCACTGTTTCCTATCAACCCTTCTTTTCCTTTACGTCTGGTAGGTGGGCTAGAAGGGAGGTTGATATGCTTAAGAACCCTTATTAAAGTAGGTTTTGAAAAATCTGAGCCTACCAGAGGCACTAGGCATAGAACCTAAAGTCTGCATAAGCTAGACAAATGCTTTATTACTTAGTTACCCAGCACCTCATTGGTAAACTCTAGGCAAGTCCTCTACCACTGAGTCATGCCTGGGACTCTCACTGGTAGATTTTAGGTAAGTGCTCTTCCACTGAGCCACACCCCTAACTAGTAGATCTTACGAAATCACTAGGTCCCCCTTCTAAGCCCTCACTGCTGGCTTTTAAACAAGTGATTTACCACTGAGCTATGACCCCAGCCCCTTACTGGGGATTCTAGGCAGGGGCTCTACCCCTGAACCATGCCCCCAGCCCCTTACTGGGGATTCTAGGCAAGGGCTCTACCACTGAGCCATGCCCCCAGCCCCTCACTGGGGGATTCTAGGCAGGGGCTCTACCACTGAGCCACACCCCCAGCCCCTCACTGGGGGATTCTAGGCAAGGGCTCTACCACTGAGCCACGCCCCCAGCCACTCACTGGGGGATTCTAGGCAGGGGCTCTACCACTGAGCCATACCCCTGGCTCCTCACTGGGGGATTCTATGCAGGGGCTCTACCACTGAGCCACACCCCCAGCCCCTCACTGGGGGATTCTAGGCAGGGGCTCTACCACTGAGCCACGCCCCCAGCCACTCACTGGGGGATTCTAGGCAGGGGCTCTACCACTGAGCCACGCCCCTAGCCTCTCACTGGGGGATTCTAGGCAGGGGCTCTACCACTGAGCCACAACCCCAGCCCCTCACTGGGGGATTCTAGGCAGGGGCTCTACCACTGAGCCATGCTCCCAGCCCCTCACTGGGGGATTCTAGGCAGGGGCTCTTTGAGACAAAATCTAACTAAGTTGCCCAGTCTGGCCATGAACTTACTATGATGGTGCCTCAGCCTCCCAAATATCTGGGACTGTAGGCCTTCACCAACAGACCTGGCTTCGGAGACTGAGCCTCTCTCACTATTGTAGCCCATGCTGACCTGGAGATCAGAATCACTTGCTTCTGCCTCCCAAGTGCTGAGATTCTGATCTATATCACCACATCTCATTTTCAATTAAGTATTCCCATACTTTTCTCTTTGTCATCTCTCCCTGGGCCTCTTCATGCCTGTTCAGGTTCTGAAGTAGACCCTGTAATCTCCCTATAGGGATTAGGAAATCAGTGTCCCATGTCAGGATTATCTATAGCCCTGACCTAGGCTGGCATCAGACTCTGCAGAGCATGTCTCAACTTCTGATGGCTTTGGGGAGACTCTTTTCGAGGTAGGCTTCTCCACCTCAGTGCTGCCTGTGGCTGGGAGCCAGACACACTGTGCCTACAGCTTGGAAGGAAAGCTGTCATCAGCAAAATGTCAAGATGTTGGGGTCAGCTTTGAAGCTTCATGCCTGTGACTGATCCCCACCCTACAGGGAGGAATTGCAGAGCGAAGGAGTTGGCCTTCAAGGGGATGGGGAGCGAGAGCCTGTCTTCCCAGTTTTCACCACCTCCACACATTGTCTTTCTTTTCTTCTTTTTATTCTCTCATACACTGCACCCGGACCACAGTTTCCCCTTCCTCAACCCCTCTGAGTCCTTTCCTCACAAATCCCTTCTCCCCCAGATCCACATCTCCTCCATTTTCCTTCAAAACACAGAGCAGGTCTCCCACTGATATCAAGTGAGTGCAGCATAACAAGTTACAATAAGACTAGGTGCAAACACTCATGTCACGGCTGGATGAGACAACCCAGTAATATGAAAAAGATCCCAAGCACAGGCAAAGCAGTCAGAGATACCCCCCCCCCCCCCCGTCCCCAACTCCCAATGTTGGGAGTCTCACGAGAATACCAGGCTACTCAACCAGAACATATATGCATGTGGAGCATCTAGCTCAGACCCATATAGGGTTTGTGTTCGTCATTTCAGTTTTTCACACATGGTTCTTCTCTTTTCTCTTTCTCTGTCTTTTTGTTGTTGCTGCTGTCTCTAGTACTAGGACTTGAACTCAGAGCATTGCACATGCTAGGCAGGTGCTCTACCACTGAGCCCCACCCCCAGCCCCTCAATGAGGGATTCTAGGCAGGGGCTCTATCACTGAGCCACGCCCCCAGCCCCTCATTGGATGATTCTAGGAAGGTGCTCTACCCCTGAGTCACACCCCCAGCCCCTCACTGGATGATTCTAGGCAGGTGCTCGACCCCTGAGCCACACCCCCAACCCTCTACTGGGGGATTCTTGGCAAGCTCTGCACTGCTGAGCAACATGTTAAGCACCCCCTCACCTTACATAAGGGTGGGGGCCAGGATCTAATTATGTAGCCTTGGTTGGTCTGGAACTCACTATGTAGAGTATGCTGGCCTTGAACTCATCTGTTTGTTTCTGCCTCTCAAACTCTGGGGTTAAAGATATGTGGGCCACTACACCGAGATTCTAAGTCGTTTTCCTCTTTGGGACAAGATCTCACTAAGTTGTCCAGGATGGCTTTTGAACTCACTCTGTAGCAGAGCAGGTTTTGAATTAGTGATCCTTCTGCTCCATCCTCTGGAGTAATTGAGATTGCAGACCTGGATTTTCTGGTGAAGGGGCTCTAACAGGACCAAGCATGGCAAACATGGCTCTGGCAGGCCTTGTCTTTTTCCCCCATCCCCTCCGTCTTGCTAAAAAACCATTGGATTCCATTCCTAAAGCTAGCCACCAAGGTCTATTCCCTTTTTTGGCCACTTTTTCCTCCTGAGGCTGACCACCAAGGTCCAGTTATCAAAGTATTGAAGTCCAGCAATGAAAAGATCCCTTTGGATATCCTAATTAACCTGTCCAAGCAAAACTTGACATTTCACCCTAACACAGGGTTTTCCCCTTTACCTTTATAAACCACCATCTTTCCATGTGCCATGCCTGTCTCCTCTCTACCCAGAGGCAGACCCTTGCGCTTGAGGACAAATACCCTTCCCCTCCTCCCTCTCCCTCATCCTCCTCCTTCTCCTTCTCCTCCTCCTTCTCCCTCATTTCTTTCTCCCTCTCCCTCATCCTCTGTCTCCTTTCTTTGCCTCTTATTCCCCATCCTTGTCTCTCGGAGGCAAATAAATCTTCTTTGTGCTGAGACCTTGCTCCTTACTGGTCCTTCCTTCCTTTCTTCCTTCCCCTTCTCCTTCTCCTTCTCCTTCTCCTTCTCCTTCTCCTTCTCTTTCTCCTTCTCCTTCTTCTTTTTGGTTTTTCGAGACAGGGTTTCTCTGTGTAACCCTGGCTGTCCTGGAACTCACTCTGTAGACCAGGCTGGCCTCGAACTCAGAAATCCGCCTGTCTCTGCCTCCCAAGTGCTGGGATTAAAGGCATGCACCACCACTGCCCGGCTTTTTTTGTTTTTTTAAATACTGGTCCTTTCACCAGGTTTTTCTTTTTCTTTGCCTGTGTCTCTTCTCCCCCCTCTTTGATGTTCATTCTCTCTCTCTCTCTCTCTCTCTCTCTCTCTCTCTCTCTCTTTAAATCTTTATGTGTATGGATGTCTTGCTGCATTCATGCCTGTGTGGCACATGTATGGAGCGAATTGTTGTGAGCTACCATGTAGGTACTGAAACTTGAACCAGGGTCCTTTGGAATAGCAGCAAGTGCTCTTAACTGCTGAGCCAGCTGTCCAGCTCCCATTTTTCTTTATCTCTACTCTCTTCCATCTCTGACCATGTTTTCTTCTGTCCCTCTGTACCCTCTGGTTTATTAAAGGGTGGTGGTTAGACCTGCAGCATCTGTGGTGAGTGCTCCAGTGTGATCTTGGGCAAACCATGGCCTCTTTCTTAGTCTCAGTTTGGTCTGTAAACATGGGGTAACAAAACATCTTTGTTCTATAGGGAGAATTAAAGGAATCATCTAGAACTAGTTCCTTGGGAAGCACAGTTTAAGCTTTTGTAATTCTTTCTCCCAGGTTCTGCAGCTTCGATCCCACAGGCCCCCTGCTTGGTATCTCTCATGGTGACCTTTTCCCCCTCGTTCTTGGTTTCTCTGCTTCTCTGTCTTTAGGCCTTCACATCCTTTCTTTTCCAGCTGGTTTCCAGAAAACACTAGCTACCCGCCTCTTTGTTTGCAGTACTGGAGACTGGACCACGGGCATTATACATGTTTGCAAGAACTCTATCAGTGAGCTGTATCTTCAGTACTTTCAAGAATTAACTATAGGACAATTAAGTTGGCTTTGAACTCATTCTGTAGCCCAGACAAGTCTTTGACTTTACACCTGGTGTCTCCAGGAGGGCCTTAGGGTGGGCGTGGCTTAAGGTGGGTGTGGCTTAGGATGGTCCTGTCTCCACTCCCTCTGCATCCAGACCTCCTTCCTCACCATAAAGCAATGGTTCTCAACCTTCCTAATGCTGCAGACCCCAATAATTCCTCAAGTTGTGGTGACCTTAAACATAAAATTATTTTTGTTGCTACTTTATAACTGTAATTTTGCTGTTGTGAATCATAATGTAAATATCTGATATACAGATTGTCTTAGATTAGTCTTGTGTAAAGGGGATTTGATCCACAGCTCAAAAACTGCTACCATAAAGGGTTTATCTCTTCCATTAATTCAGCCAAGTCAGATACACATCTATTATTAAGATATTTACTAGGACATGATACAAAAAGCCAGGAAAAGGGTGCATCATCGAATAGGTTCTGTGCATATAAGACTGGTATTTCCCCTTTGTCACATCATTCTTTCCGTGAAGATGGGCTTAAGATAGGGGGGATAAAGGATCGATATGTGGCAGGCCCAGGGTTTAGGGAAGGGAATGTGAGAGAGACATCAATGGAGGCCCAGACAGTGAAACCCAACCTGAAGAGGGACAGAGCAGTCCCCGGGCGCAGTACTCAGCGAGCGCGCATACACAACTGGAAAGGCCTTGGCAAATTGCCCAGTCCTGAGCTGAACGGAGTCAGGTCGATGTCCTCAGGCTCCACAAGCGGATGCAACGTGAAGTTCTGCAGAATGGAGGTGAAGTATATGAAGAGCTCCATGCGTGCCAGTGGCTCTCCCAGACACAGTCGGCGTCCTGTGTGGGTGGGAGGGCCGAGAGCAGAGGTGAGGTAAGAGAGTTGGAGCTGCACCCCATATTCTTAGAGGAAAAGGTGTGGGTTTGAAGACCATGACTGGGGATATCACTGACACAGGAGGGAATGAAGCCGAGGTAGCTGCCGATATGAATGCAACTGCCTGGGTTCAAATCTTTTATCAGAACGTTACTACAGCTGAACTGGGTTCAATCCACGGTGATCTGGCTACCGAGCCCAACTCTCAGCCACTGCCCCTTCTCAGAGGCAGTATCCGGCACACAAAGGGCAATTTATCTGACATTAGTCCTCATTTCCTCCTCCCTGTATTGAGTAATTAGAATTCCCGCCTCCTTCAAGCTCACCGCCCCCCGCCGGGGTTCCAACGTAGAGTTAAGAAAAGCCAGAGCCAGTGGCGCCACCTATTGGAGAGTCTGATAATAATCATTCTTAAATTAAGTGGCATCCACCTTGGTTGTTATAGGAGCCAAATTGCAAAAGGGAAATTTCTGTATGCCTAGCCAAGGATGGGACGGGATAGATCGAGACGGTTTGAAGAGTAGGGTTAGAATTACAGCTCCCTCCATCTCTTACCAGCTGAAAATGGCATGAAGGCGGGGCTTTTCTTGAAGGATTGATTGGTGTCCAGAAAATGCTCAGGATTGAACTCCTGAGGCGTCTTGAACTGATCGGGGTCATAGTGCACGGTGTTAAGGAGTGTGATGACATCTGTGCCCTGTGTGGGTGAAGAGATAGGAGTCAGTGATGTATGCTCACCGAGGATTAACAAGTTTTTATTTTATGTGTGTGAGTGTTTGCCTGCCTGTAGGTATGTGCACGTGGGTGTAAAGGCCAAGGTTGTCAGAAGAGGGCGACGGATTTCCTGGAACTGGTAGTTGGGAATTGCTATGTGGATGCTGAGAATCCAACCTGGGTCCTTTGGAAGTGCTCATAACTGCTGAGACATCTTTCCATTCCAGAAGAGGGCTTATTTATTTGTTTTTTTCCCAAACTCGGGTTTCTGTGCTGGAAAGATGGAACACTGGAGATTTGAAAAGGAGGCCAGGTGGGACTCCATCTAGGTCTCCTAGAGATAGGTGGTAGAAGTTGTTGCTGAAGTCTGAGAAATGGATGGGGGACACCCTTGGCCCTGAGCTTTGTAGAAGCAGATACAGGATTTCTGAGTGGAGGTGTGCAGACGTGCAAGGTGGGGTGGGGTGGGAGGTGGGGTGGTATTTGGAGGGGATGTTCTCCAAGAATGGTATTTTGGCCTCAGGAGATGTTCAGATAAAATTCCAGACCCCAGTAATTCTGGAGAGGGGTCTAAGGAAGGGGCTTGAGATAGGAAGGTGTATGGAGTTCCAATCCCTTCCGGTATGAAGGAACTCTGTTTTTAAGAATCTAAGATGGTGGGGCTGGAGAGATGGCTCAGCGGTTAAGAGCACTGACTGTTCTTCCAGAGGTCCTGAGTTCAATTCCCAGCAACCACATGGTGGCTCACAACCATCTGTAATGGGATCCGATGCCCTGTTCTAGTGTGTCTGAAGAGGGCAACAGTGTACTAATATACATAAAATAAATCTTTAAAAAAAAAAAAAAGAATCTAAGATGGCTAAGCCAGAGGTGGTAGAATTCCAGTACACTGGAGGAAGAGGCAGGAGGATTAAGAGTTCAAGTCCAGCCTTAGTCACGTAGGGAGTTCAAGGCCAACATGGGCTACAAGAAACTTTTTCAAAAAAAGGCTAGAGAGACAGCTCCTTGGGCACTGCATGCATATGGTATACAGATATTTAGGTGAAACACCATAAACATTAAAAATAAAATTAAAAATTGGAAAAAAATGTTTGCAACTTCCCACCTCTGCAGCTTGGCACTCTGGGAGCTGATTGCTAGGGTCTAGGGTACCCCTTAGCTAATTAAAAAACCCGAGATACCTCTTCCTAGGTTACCCCCCATGTCATTTCAGGGGCCCAGCACACCTTGGGTATTAGGAAGCCCCGGAAAGGTGTGTCCCGAATGACGCGGTGGGGCAGGTTCATGGGGACGATGTCTGCAAAGCGCTGCACTTCGTGGATTACCGCGTCTGTGTAAGGCATGGATGCGCGGTCCTCCAGTGTCGGCTTTCGCAAGCGCCCCACCACACGATCAATCTCTTCCTGCACGCGGGCTGGAGGTGGAAGGGGAAGGTAGTGGAACACGGTTCCTGAGGAACGGATGGGACTGGAACAGGTTTGTGGGAGTGCACGGGACAGAATCAAGTCAGAGCTTTTCTAGCTATAGGCGGTGGCCTGTAATTATTGCAGGCAGGAAGCTGAGGCAGTAGGATAGCTGCGAGTTTTGGTTAGTCTGGGTTTCAAAGCATTTGTTTTCGAGAGGGAAAATGTTGATTTTTGCAAGGGTTTCTGGGTGTGGGTTTGGAGAGGTGGGTGTTAGAGCTGTTTGGATCTTAGGACCCTCATTTGATTTCTAGAAGGGTTTTGAGGCTCATGGACTTGGTGGGCTGTGCAGCTATCTCCTGCAAAGCCAGGAAGACACCCAGGAGGCGGAGCCTGAGGAGGGGGAGGCGCCTATGCTAGAGACGGTCACGTTATTCAGAAGAGGTCAGCGTCCTTAGCAAACCTTGTGGCTGGGGCTCAGGGGCGGGGTTTTGAGAGGACAGAGGAAGAAGGACTCAGGCCGGACAATCACATGTGTTGTGGGCAGGTCCAATAGAACACAGGCAAGATCGGAACGGCACTGTGTGGAACCTGAGGGCCAAGTGGCGTGGGTCAGCCTCTCAGTTGGTTTGGCCTGTATGAGAGGGTCGTTAATGGAGGGCTCTACTAGACCCTCTGGACGGGGTGGGGGTGGAGGGTAGGAGAAAGGAGGGGGGAATGTGGAGAGGGCTTTGCTGCCCGTGTACCTTGCACTTTGGGGTACTTCATAAGAATGAGGAAGGCATGGCGCAAAGTGGTGCCCACCGTCTCAGTGCCACCGAAAAGCAGGTTGTGTGTGGTCATCAGCAAGGTATCCATACTGAAGTGGCTGAGTGGGTCTTGCTTCTCCTGTGGTCAACAGATGGTACTATGAGTCAGGGACTGGGAGAATCTTATACTTTGGAGCCTGTGGAGCCTGTGTGACTCGCTCAACTGCTACCGTTACTCGTCGCTGGTTTTGTCCCTCTTTTGAGCTAACTTTTTTGGGAGGGGGGGGAGCTGGGGAGTGTGAAGGGAGAGATAAAAAGTGACAAGACCCAAGGGGAACAACTTGGCTAACCACAGCAACGGCTTAAGGCTTTGTTAATTGGTAGTCGCTCTGGGCAGCCGTCTAGCATGGCCAGGTGCCATAGCTTCACTTCACGACCTCTACCCAAGCTGAGATCCCTGCAATTTTGAGGCTGGGGGCAGCAGGAGGGCTTCACACAGCCCAGAGGGAGAATCTTCATCTCACAGCTACCTGTGCCATCTTTGTGAGGAAGCAGTCGATAAAGTCCCGGGGAGAGTTGGGGTCCAGGGAATCCTGGTGTTCGCGGACGCTGCGGGCGATGAGATCTTTCATGTCTCCAAAGTTCTGGAAAATGCGTCGGTGCGGCCCAGGAACCCAGTCCAGGAAACTTGGGAAGATGTTATACATCTGGGGACCAGAGTTGGAGGGGCTTTGTGAAGCAAGCTTGGGGGTTGATGGGCTAAGTAAGGCAAACAGATTACATCGACTCTGACCCGGTCTTAGCAGGGGCGGGGTGGTGGTGGTGGTGGTGGTGGAGGGGGCAGGACAGAGGAGGGTGGGAGGACCGTGGAACTGGGGGTGGGGTTATAAAGTAAGGAGTTCGGGCAGGCCAGGCCAGTACATCTCTGTTGGTTTTACGAATTTATTTTTCTGAGCCATAACCTGGCTCTTCAGCCCCGGCTGGAGGAGTTCTTTCTATTTAGTCTAGGTTGGCCTAAATCTAGCCTCGGTCTCCTTAGTATGGGGATTATAGGCATGTATCACCTCACCTGCCCCTGGTGCTTTTTTTTTGGACCCTGTGAACCCACTACCCCATCTGATTGACCTCAGAGTGTTTACCTCGCCCCAGGAGCTGCTCATAATCTGGAAGTTGTCATTGATACAGCGGATGATGGTGAGAAGACGCTCATCATCATAGTCGAAGCGACTTCCGAAGATGACGGAGCAGATAATGTTGGACACGGAGCGGCTCAGGATAAACTTGGGGTCAAAGGGCTTGCCTGCAGTGGAGAGGTGAAGTAGGTCAGTGCGAAGCTTAATACAACATATGCAACAGCCAGATGGAGTGCTGCCGCGGCTTTCGTTTGCTCAGTGTCCACCCACTAAACAACATCTTGCAGTCCAGAATGCTCTCACGTGGCCCCTCAGTGTGCAATGTGACAACACTCATAAATAACCTGGCAACGTCATGCACAGCAAACTCACCTTGTCCTGCAGAACAAGAATACTAAACAAAAGGACTGACTGTTTTGGGATACATTACACTGCCCACAACACAGCATACAGGTATTATAGCAAACAGTTGTCCACAAAAATTACCAGTAAGTACAGCCAAAAGAGTCTCAAGGGTCGCTAGCACTTGAAACCCAGCAGAGGGACCAAGGCAGGACGACTGCTGCAAGTTGAGGTCAGCCTAGGTTATAAGGCTCAAAACTGTCTCAAAATCAGATAGTTGGGGACCAGAGGGTTGACTCAGGGAGACTATCTCAGGCTATTAATGATTGCCTATAACTCCAGGAGATCTGAGTCTTTCTTCTGGCTTTGGCAGGCACCCACATACACTCGGCACACATTAACACAAACACATATACACACAAATAAATTCTAAATGAAAAACAAGATAGACGTTTGGTCATAGTGGTTGACCTCTCCAATCTTGGGAAGGCAAGAACTTGGGAGGAAGAAGCAGGGGTCAGGAGTCCCAGGTCACCCTTGGCTGCATAGTGAGATTGAGACCACCCTGGGCTATGAGAGACCTTGTCTCAACAAAAGAAACAAAACAAAATCTCGTAAACCAGCCAAACACAAAATATACCAGCACAGACAGCCCACGGACACTCCAAGGCGCAGTAGCAATGTACTGCCTCATGATGTCAGTATACTCCAACATCTGGCTGCCCAGCACACAGCAGTAACTCAGCTGCTCATGGCATCGTGCAGAACACACTGTGGCATCCTAAGACATACAACCAGGTAGCAGAAGAAGTGATACATAGTAAGTCCCATTGGGGTGCAGCAGACTGCACAGTGCAGTGCCACACACAATGCCTGAGGACAACTTTATCACAGGACAGACCACAAATGTATTGTCTAACCTCTAATCATCCAACAGCCAAACACACTATGGGATACATTAAAAGCAACAAATGCTAGGTCCGGTGGTGCATGCCTGTAATCCCAGCACTTGGGAAGCTGAGACACAAGGCCTGTTGTGAGTTCCAGGCCAGCCTGGGCTACAGAGTTTCTGTTTTGAAAACAAACAAACAAAACTTCATTCCAACACAACATCCACGCTGTAAGAGCACAGTCCATAAAATAATATCTGAAGGCAGGACTTTGCTTCTATTCTAGTGTGCGCTCTTAGTCTCCATGCTTTTTCTTTATCTGAACCTCAGTGCTCAGTGCTGTAAAATAGGTGTGGTGACAGTCCCCTCCTCATGGAACTCTTTGAAAGAGTCAGGGAAATTCATAGCTGAGACCTGATCCATCGTGAGGCTGCCACAAAGCAAACTGCTGTGGTAGGTAGAATAATGGATGGGCCTACACTTTCCTACACTGGGCAGCTCACAATTGTCTTACCTCAACTCCAGGGGGATCCAACACCTGTGGTCTCTTCAGGCAGCTGCACTCATGTGCACCCCCCCAACACATAATTTTAAAAGACCATAACGTTCTCAAAAATAAATTTTATAATAGGAAAAATATTCTGAATTACCTGGGTGGACCTCAGTAAGGAAGGTCCTTATAAAGAAGAGTTGAGTGGTATAAAACAAAGTGTGTTAGCTGGGGCAGTGGTGGCGCACGTCTTTAAGCCCAGCACTCGGGAGGCAGAGGCAGGGATATTCCTGAGTTCGAGGCTAGCCTGGTCTACAGGCAAGTTCCAGGATAGCCTGAACTATTCAGAGAGACCTTGTCTTGAAAAATAAAAAAGTATGGGGAAAATGAGGAAGAGGAAGAGAGAGAGCGAGAGAGCGAGCGCATTCTACTGATCTCCTTAGTACTATGAAACCATTAAGGTAATGAATCTGGCTGGGTGTGGTGTCTCAGACCAGTAATCGAAGCATTCGGGAGACTGAGGCAGGAGAATTGCTATGAGTCTTAGGCTAACTTGGGCTACAGAGTGACAACCTAGCTAAAACAAGCAAGCAAACAAACAATTTGTGTTATATTAATATATTTGTGACAATTGAAAAAAAATTTTCTGTATTATGTATTTTTATGTATTTTACATAAAATTTTTTTATGTAAAATTTTTATGTATTTTGGATATGCGCGTGCACACGTGTGTGTGTGTGTGTGTGTGTGTGTGTGTGTGTGAGTGATGACATGAAAACAGAGGTCAGAGGACATGCTCTCTCCTTCAGCTATGTAGGCCAGGCTTGGTAGCGAGTACCTTTGCTAAGACGTCTCACTAGCCTCATCTGTGGGAATGTACCAGAGCGCTAAGAAGCTAACATAAGCAGCTATGACCACATGCGCGCTAAGAAGCTAACATAAGCAGCTATGACCACATGCGCGCTAAGAAGCTAACATAAGCAGCTATGACTGCACTTAGCGCCACATGCGATCCCAATTTTTTCCCCCGAAGCTGGTAAGATCTGGAGAGCAGGGAAGAGTTGTTGTTGTTTGTATTCTGCATTTTAGTTTCTTCTGTAAAATGGGGCAGATTATGAGACTCCATTGGTTTATGTAATTTCTTTTTCCTTGTTCAGGATCTTGTTGTACTGTGAAGACTGACCTTGAACTCATGATCTTGTCTCAAACTTCTGAGTGCTAATGAATTTTCAAAGAGATGACCATGCTCAAGGGTCTTGGGGCTGTAGGAAACAGTGATTTTGTTTGAACGTTGTACAGCTGAGATGGAACTGAGATCTTATGCATACTAGGCAAATACTTCATCCTGGAGCCACGACCTTAATGCCTCCCTGGGGGATTCTAGGCAGGGGCTCTACCACTGAGCCATGCCCCCAGCCCCTCACTGGGGGATTTTAGGCAGGGGCTCTACCACTGAGCCACGCCCCCAGCCCCTCACTGGAGATTTCTAGGCAGGGGCTCTATCTCTGACCCCTGCCCCTAGCCCCTCACTGGGGGATTCTAGGCAGGGGCTCAACC
>JADRCH010000334.1:647595-707438 GCA_019843965.1 Rhynchomys soricoides
TTTTTTTTTTAAGACAGGGTCCTTTGATGCAGGTGGGTATAGGAGGCGGAGGCAGTCAGATCTCTGTGAACCTGAGGCCAGCCAGGGCTCCACAGGATAGCTTGCTTCAAAACAAGATAGAAAAAAATAAAAGAAGACAGGGGGAGGGTTCAGGGGGGAGGGGAGTTTTTTGGGAAGAAATTGAGTGGGAGCAGGTAAGAGTTAAACTCACCCTCCAGTGAGGTTATGCAAATGTGTGAAATTGTCAAAGAAGAAGTAAAAACATTACCAACAACAAACTGAGGGAGACAGAGGGCTTCTCCATGGGGCTTGGAGCACAGTTGCAAACTGTGGAGTACTGGTACCCTTTAGTTTGCTAAAGAAGGAGGCCCAGGCTCTCTCTGTTAGCCTCTCACTTCTCTGCCTTGTCAGTGGGAAAAGCAGTACCAAAATGGAGGCCCCCAGCACAGATCTGGAAGCAGTTAGAACTTGTTTACTGAGCTAATCAATGAGACATACAGGGTCCCAGGGAGGTAATGACTTAATCCTTGACTTTATTTACTGCCTGTAGAACTGGGGATGGGAGGGAAAGTCAGGCTGAGGTGACTCGATTCTGGGCACTGGTCTCCTTGCCTCTGAGACTTAGGGTCTCTCTCTCTCTCTCTCCTTGCTTAACTTCCTTCTCTCTTCTCCTCCTCTTCCTCCCCCCTTTTTTCTAGGATTATCTTATTTTCACTTATGTTTATGTGCATGTGTGTCTGAGTGTGGGTGTCTTCAGAGGTCAAAGGTATTGGATCCGCTGGAGCTGGGGTTACATCCGGAGAAGAGTTCCCCACGTGGAAACTGAATTTGGGCCCTCTGGGGAGTGGTGGATGCTCTTAATCGCTGAGCCACCTCTCCAGCCCTCAGACTTAGTTCCCTCACTTACACAGTGGTGACGAGAGTCATTGCAGACCCCATAAGCAGCAGTCTCAGAACTCTGGAGGCTGAGGCAGGAGGATCATGAGTTTGCAGCTAGCCTGGACCATGTAGTAAGATCCAGTCTCATAAAACCAAACCAAACCAAATTAACCTAACCCAACCAAACCAAACCAGAGCACGCCGAACAACAGAAAACTCCCAACACTAGTAGACATGGGGTATGGTGGCTACTTGATGCACTAAAAGAAAGAAAAAAGGGTAAATTTTGTCTCGAATGTATAACATTGCAAGAATCTCTTACTTTTATCACTGCAGTGTGAAACTAGACACAGCTTAGTTGAGTGGGTTGAAGAATTACAGTGGAAGATATTGCTACATTTGTATTCTTTTCTTTTTAAAGATTTATTTATTTATTTAATGTATATGAGTGCACTGTAGCTGTCTTCAGACTCACCAGAAGAGGGCATCAGATCCCATTACAGATGGTTGTGAGCCACCATGTGGGTGCTGGGAATTGAACTCAGGTCCTCTGGAAAAGCAGCCAGTGCTCTTCACGGCTGAGCCATCTCTTCAGCCCCTTTTATTTTCTTTTTACTTTTAAATTTTTATGTATTTACTATGTTTCTCCCTTTTTATTATGTGAACTGATGTGTTTCATTCAAGTACTTTCATATCACTTTGTTATCATGATTTATTTATTTGTTTATTTATTTATTTATTTATACATACAAAGTCTCTATGTGGCCCTGTCTAGCCTGGAACACACTATGTAGACCAGGCTGACCTTGAACTCACAGTGATACTTCTGTCCCTGCCTCTCGAGTGCTGGGATTAGAGGTGTGTGTCACCACACCCGGTCTAGAGATTAATTAATTTATAGTCTGTGTAGGGTGTTTTGCCTTCAGTGTATTTAAGTGCTTATGATGGTTTGAATATGCTTGGCCCAGGAAGTGGCACTATTAGGAGGTGTGGCCTTGTTGGTGTAGGAGTGTCACTGTGGGGGTGGGCAATGAGACCCTCCTCCTAACCATGTGGGAGTCAGTCTTCTCCTGTTTGCCTTCAAAACAAGATGTAGAACTCTCAGCTCCTCCAGCACCAGACCTGCCTGGATGCTGCCGTGTTCCTGCCTTGATGATAATGGACTGAACCTCTGAACTGTAAGCCAGCCCCAATTAAATGTTGTCTTTATGAGTTGCCTTGGACATGGTGTCTGTTCACAACACGAAGACAGTGCCCACAGAGACCAGAGAGGGGGTTGGATTCCCTAATACTGGAGTTATAGACAGTTGTGAGCCCCCAGGTGGGTGCTGGGAATTGAACCTGGGTCCTTTGGAAGAGGTTAAGAGCACTCTTAGCCACTGAGCCATCTTGTCAGCCTGACTTTTTTTCATTGATCCTCTTCCTTGATCCCTTTGCTCACTTTTATTAGCTTCCTTTCTGCCCCCACTAGTCCCCAATGTCCCCCCTTTTCTTCTTCATTCTTTCTCCTCTTTTAAGACCCCAGATCCTTTTTTGTTGTTGTTGTTGTTGTTTTGTTTTTTTGAGACAGGGTTTCTCTGTGTAGCCCTGGCTGTCCTGGAACTCACGCTGTAGACCAGGCTGACCTCGAACTCAGAAATCCGCCTGCCTCTGCCTCCCGAGTGCTGGGACTAAAGGCGTGCGCCACCACTGCCCGGCTAAGGCCCCAGTTTCTTAAAGCCTCTTTTCCTCTTCATTGTTTCTTACACACACGCATATGAAAATTAAAGTCTAGTCTGTGAGTTGTTGGTGTTTATTTGTCTTTGTGGGTCTGAAATGTTTTGCTCCATGTAATAATTTCCAATTATACTCTGTTTCTGCAAAGTCACAACAATTTCATCTTTTTCTTCAAATAAAACCTATTACATTTCTCTGAAAAATTTATGGTATCTGTTTATGTACATATGTGTGCAAGTGCGTGTTTGAATGTGCACGGGCACATGTGTTATGACACACAAGTGGTGGTTGGAGAGCAACTTCTGGGGCCTGGGTCTCTCTTTTCACTGTGCAGGTCTCAGGAATGGAACTCAGGTTGTCAGGTTTGGTGGCAAGTGCCTTTACCTACTGAGCCAACTTGCTGGCCCACCCAGGGATCTCAATGGCTCATGTTTTGATTATCACTAACATCCATTAGACTCCTGATATTGAAATGCCTCTGTACCGACGGTTTTCAGACACAGGGTTAGGGAGATGATTCCGTGTAAATTGCTCTTTGTGCAAATGTGAAGATTGAACTTGGATTCTCAAGTACCCAGGTAAAGGTTGGGTGTGCAGGGCAACCCGCCTGCAATCCAAGTGTTCAGGAGGCAGAGGATCCCCAGAGCAAGCTGGATCACTAGACTAGCCAAATTGATGCGTTCTGGGTTTAGTGAGAGATCTTGCCTGACTAAAATAAAGTGGAGAATGATCAGGGTTGGAGAGACAGCTCATCAGTTAAAAGCATTTCTGGACCTGAATCCAGTTTCCAGCATCCATACTGAGCAGCCCACAATCTCTTGTAACTGGTGCTCTAGGGGATCTGATGCCCTCTTCTGTTCTCTGTGCATATTTACACTCATGTGGAACACACACACACACACACACACACACACACACACCCAAATCTTAAAACAATTGAGGAAGGCAGTGGATGGCAACCACTGGCTACCTTGTACATAGACACACATGGGCACACTCACCCACACTTACACATATTCCCATGCACATGCATATCCCTATGCCCCCACACCACACACATACATGTGCAAAAACAAACAAACAGAAAAGGAATATGAGACTTCTCCATAGAAAGTGCAGGTGGCTCAGCTAGAGTATTTGTTGACTTTTGTTTTGATCTTATTAAGAAAAATAAGACACAGGCTTAATGTTTCTCAGCTCCCCCAACCCCACCCCAGCTTGCTAGAAGACAGCCAACAACAGCAACATCTAATCTGTTAACGCTCATTAGAAAATGTTTGAAACCTGAGATCTGTGGTTTGTTATGAAACAGGCCATGGTGTTTTGGAGTTTGAATTTCTTCCTGCTTGGCCTTTGTCGCCTGGGGAATAGGACACAGAGGGAGCGGGGTATATAAGGGGAGGACGGAGGGGCAGGATGGGGGGCACAGCAGAGCATAGCCCTTAGGGCTAGACAGAGCTGCAAGCTAGATCTGCGCTGGGTTCATCTATTTGTTAGTTGAACTGGGGTGAGGAGTGTGTGGCTCCAAGGGGCACAGCATCATGGGAACTAGGAGAAAGACATGGAGAGAACGGTATGGGAGAGTGGGAGAGAGAGCCAGGAGCAAGATATCTCCCCCACGGTGGGCCCTCAGGGACCCATTCCCTTCTAAAAGGCCCCACTTCCTTTGTTCCATCATTGTATGAATTCATCAATGAATTAGCCCACAAGGCAGAGTGCCCATGGTCCACTTCCCACAACTCCATTTTTGAACACTGCTGCCTTGGGAACCAAGCCTTTCCCCCTTACTTTTTAATTAACACGTATTAACTGCACATAAAAGAAGGTTTATTATTTTTTATGTAAAATTTTTAAAATTAATTTTATTTTATTTTACGTGTGTGAATATTCTGCTTGCATGTATATCTGTGTACCACTTGTGTGCCTGGTGTTCATAGAAGCCAGAAGATGGCATTGGATCCCTAAGACTTGAGGTATAGATTGGAGAGGATTCAGTATGACCTCAATCACCATGTGAATGCTGGGAATCAAAGAGGATCCTCTGGAAGTGCAGCTGGTGCCCTTAACCACAGAACCATCTCTCCAGGCCCCTCATTTTGACATTTTCATAAATGTATGCAAAGAATTAAGATCATATTTGCCACCATTACCCTCTCTTGTCCCCTCCCACTGATTTCCTTCCTCTTTCTAACTGGTCTTAGGGATCAAACTTCTAACACATAGGCCTTTGGGAAGAATGTTCTAGATCTAAACCGTATCGACTTGGATTAGAGGTTCTATGTGAGCATCACAGAGGTCCCCATGTTCACAGATAAACAGTGGGGAACCAGGAATGGAAGACACATAGGGTTGTTACTTTAAAGGAAGGGAAGCACAACCTGTTATTTGCCCAGAAGGCCGGGAGCAGATGTGGCTAATAGCTTGGTGACCTTACTGCTATCTGTGTGGTTGAGGCCACACTGATTCTTCCCCAAGACCCTTATCATGAGCTTTTTTTTTTTCTGAGTGAATCTACTGACCTTATCTTTATGGAAGATGTCACATGTACTTTACAAAGAGTTTTAGTGCAGTCGCATCTTAAGGTTTATTGTGCACATGGGATTGAATTAATTATCACCAGGAAAAATTTCCACAAATTCCTCTGTGCTTAAATATGCCTAAAATAAACTACTCTGGAACAGACTTCCGAAGTTTGAACCAACATCTGCTACTTAGTTGTGTTGAACTGAACTACCTTCTTGCCTCCCATGGATCATTCCGCTGCTGGTGGTTACAGAGACCCCCAGCAATTCTAAGGTAATATATATGTTTTCTATCCACATCCAATGCCAAACATAACCAGTTGCTGGAGATATTTACATTTCTGTGAATTAACTCTGTTATAGAATACAGTCAGATTCTGTCAAAATACATTTCTTTTTGAGGCTTGCATGAATGTTTTGTGAGCTGGGCATAGTGGCATATACTTATAATTGGGATAACTAGAAAATGGAAGCATGAGAATTTCAAGTTTGAGGCCATCCTGGGCTACATTGTGAGAAGAGGAAGAGGAAGGGGAGGAAGAAGATGAGGATGATGATGAAGAGGGAGATGATGAGGATGAAGAAGATAATGGTGGTGATGAGGATGAGGAGAGCCAGCTTTGGAAGATTATGGACCTAGGTTAGGTTATCCTGTGTCCCAGAGTGGTGGATTGAATATGCTTGGCCCAGGGAGTGGCACTACTAGGAGGTGTGGCCTTGTTGGAGTAGGAGTGTCCTTACTGGAGGAAGTGTGTCACTGTGGGAGTGGTCAATGAGACCCTTCTCCTAACATATGGATAATAGTCTTCTCCTAGCAGCCTTCAGATCAAGATATAGAACTCCCAGCTCCTCCTGTGCCATGCCTGCCTGGATGCTGTCACGCTCTGACCTTGATGATACTGGGCTAAACTTCTGAACCTGCCAACCAGCCCTAATTAAATGTTGTCCTTTATAAGAGTTGCCTTGGTCATGGTATCTTGTTCATAGCAGTAAAACCCTAACTAAGACACCTAGCTTCATTTCTGTGGTTGTGATAAAATATCCCAACACAAAGCAACTTAAGAGAGAAAGGGTTTAATTTTTCTTTTTAAACCCACGATTCTAGGTTACAGTCCATTACTTCAGGGACATCACAGTGTCAGAGGCTTCTGGTCATAGTACATCCACAGCCAAGACCAGAAGGATGTAAATGCATGCTTAGGGCTCAGGTAGCTTTCTCTCCTCCTAGATGGTGCAGGGCTGTAAACTAGAGAATGGTGCCTGCTGTTTTCAGCTGCACCTTTCCACATGGATTAACACAGTCATGCAGACATGTTCTCAATCAACATGATCTAGACAATCCATTATAGAGACTCTCTTGCCATGCGATTCTAGGCCAGGTCCAGTTGACAGTTAAAACCAACCATCGAGTCTTGTAACTTAGAGATAATTTTATCTGCATCCCATGGTATCTTGATGGGGATGACAGGAACTCTTTCTGGGTTGAGGGCCCTGAGAGGGTTTCAGGATTCTTCCTAGCCTCAGGGTTTCCTGATACACCTGTGCTGAGCAGCCTGGGCACAAGGCTAGCCTTCTTGGAAAATCTGAGCTCCAGAGTCTGGGCAACTCTCTTTACTGATGTATTTCCTTATCTCTGGAGTCTCCATTGAGTTCCACTGAATGTCAATATTTCCTCTACTTCTTTAGTTGTATTAAGTGGGATAAAAATCCAATCTCTGTGTGCAATGCTCAGCCCTAAATGGAACATACACATCACACCCTTTGTTGTGGATAGCCCTGGGGCTGTTTGGATTTTGATGCTAATTCTGCCCTTCTGGGAGGGGCTTCAGACAAGGAATGAGTTACATACTCGCGTGACTTCTTGTGAACCAATCCCCTAATGAATAAAGGAGCCAATAACTGGGTGAGTAGGTGGGACTTCCGGGTTGAACAGAGGAAGAGAGGAAGCAGGAGAGAGAGAGAGAGAGAGAGGGTCCTTTTGGAACAGGGACAGCCTATAGGTAAGAGGTAGCTACTAGAGTCTCCTGGTATCATGGCGGATCTGCAAGGACTCGCCAACAGAGGAATCAGATTTTGAGAAGGCTTACAAGATTAGGTTTTAGTTGTACCCAGAGATTGAGTTACTATTATGTCTGAGCTAAGTTTGTGTTGCATTTTTCTTCACACGGAGGCTCATCTGGGTTCCAGAGAGAAAGGTACAGCAGCAAAGTGTGGGTTTACCTGATATGCACCACAGAGGCCGTGGGGGTATTGAAGCATGGGGCTGGTGTGGAGTGACCCGCTGGGGGGAGAGATCGTGGAGCTCTGAGTCAGAGCTCCATGAGATAAAAGCAGGTCAGCCATTGCTCACTAGTGCATGGCGGGCCAAGCTGATGGGGATGAGAGAACCAGGGCTTAGCACGAGAACATGCGACATATTTCTTTTCTTTTAATATTAATTGCAACAACCCCTCATTGAAGGGCTCAGGGGTCACCACAGAAGAGGAGATGGTAAGATGGTAAGAAGCTGAGGTGGTAGATAGCATGGAGGAAGCCAGACTCAACAGGCAGCTGCGCATGCGAACTCACAGTGATTGTGACACTGTGCACAAGACCTGTGCAAGCTTAAGCCACACAATACACAAAACAGGGGCTGGGGTGGAGTGAGGGTGGGCACAAAAACCCCGCCACTCACTGAGGAGCTATTGGCATTTGATAGCTTCTGGGAGAGCTAAAGTCAGTTTTATTTAACGATGAGACTTCTAAAGGTTGATAATATGCCAGAGCAGGCCATACTTCCAAGATTAGCTGGGCGACACAAACAGGACTGGATGGAATAAAAAAGGCTAAGGAAACAGAATGTTGGATGGGAAAGGATGGGATGGTGATGGGAAGGGTGGGGGAGGGGAGTAACTATGGTTAAAATACGTTGAGGAACTTCTCAAAGACTTAGTAACCATGTTGATAAAACAAAACAAAAAACAAACCCAGTCTCTGTTACAGCACCTATCTCAGAAGCAGAATTGTAGGAAATGTAATTTAAGTGGTTGCTATGACTTTCCTTCAATGAGCAACTAGCATGGTGTAGAGAACTATGCATGTATTCTAAATATGTGAGAGAGAGAGAGAGAGAGAGAGAGAGAGAGAGAGAGAGAGAGAGAGACACTCTCATTCTGTAGTGCAGATTGAGTTATGTGTCCCAGTCTGGACTTACATGTTTGGTCTTCCTGTCTCTGCTTTCTGAGTTCTAATATACATGTGGAAGGGAGGGATTTGGACATGGCTTTGGAATCTGATGGCACTACTTACAGGAGTAGGAAGTGACTTGACCTTCCCAAAGTTCCATTGTCCTCTGCCGTAATGGCTCCTACCCTAATTGGTATTGTGATGAGAAATTTGACATGTATGAATGTTTATCATGGGGTTTACCATGCAGGGAGTTTCAATGGATGTTGTTACTAAGTGTGTGTGTGTGTGTGTGTGTGTGTGTGTGTGTGTGTGTGTAATGCTGGAGATCAAAACAAAGGCCTCTTGTGCGTGCTAGGCAAGCACTTAACTACTGAGCCCCACCCCAGCCCCTGAATGTGTATTGCAGAGATAACTTACATATCATCGATTTGGTTGAATATGAACTCTAGTGCTCAAATTAATAGTTTGTTCATCAATTCCTCTAACTAGTTCTGCTATAACTTCAAAGTAATTGTTTGTCCACTCTGTGCTTCTCTTTTCTGCTCTGAAAAAACTGTTTTGACAATTTTGCGAATGATGCCAGGTGAATTGGTGACAGGGAATGAGTGCCTCACCGTATAATCTTATCAACTTCATCCTCACCTTCAGCAAGATCTACACTTTACACATGCTGGGCTCTAGAGACCACACCGTGATAGACAGCAGGGTCAGACAGCAGCTGCTACTCTATCTCCCCCTAACACGACAGATTGGGATGCTTAGCTGCAAAATCCTGGGATAAGCCATTTGCTTTATAGTTTAAGTGAGCAATGTTTGCTGTGGAGTGGTGTGCTGTGCCCATAAAAGGTGGATGGAGGGCATAAGCTCAGGGCTGGGGTCATTTTGCTCTGCTCCATTGTCCTGCCCTGATGGTATGTAAAGCATGTGCTGTGGATTTCCTCAGAATCTTTCACTTCTTACTTATTGAAAACACTAATTCGTGGGAGAAAAGGAGGGTGAACTAGCTTACTCTGCACCCGGTTCTTGGAGAATTTGCAAGTTCCATGTACTGAGAAGCCTTCTCTGGCTTCCAGATACATTCAGTCTTATCTCTGGATACTCACAGCTTCAAGCCTTATTATGTTGTCTAGGGCTACGCAGGAGGAACAGCAAAACAGCTTAGAACTCCTGGAATGTGGTCCACCAGTTAGCACAATCACAACAGGTATGCCAGAAAGAGAGAGAGAGAGAGAGAGAGGGAGAGAGAGGTGGGGGGACTATGTTCCGAGGACTTCATGCTGGTGTGGAGCTTTGCTCTGGGTGTTGCCTTCACATCCGTCTTAATCTAAATTGTATGAAAACCCTAAAAGGGTGTCTAGCCCCTCACTGGGCAGAATCAATGGCACTCACAATAATAGTGCTTGATCTTTTTCAGGCATTGCTGCTGGAGCAGATTAATGATTTAGTCACTGCACTGGTTGGTTTTGTGTGTCAGCTTGACACAAGTTGGAGTTATCACAGAGAAAGGAGCCTCCCTTGAGGAAATGCCTCCATGAGATCCAGCTGTAAGGCATTTTCTCAATTAGTGATCAAGGGGGGAGGGCCCCTTGTGGGTGGTACCATCTGTGGGCTGGTAGTTCTGGGTTCTATAAGAAGGCAAGCTGAGCAAGCCATGAGGAGCAAGCCAGTAAGCAGCACTCCTCCATGGCTTCTGCATCCACTTCTGCCTCCAAGTTCCTACCCTGTGTGAGTTTCTGTCCTGACTTCCTTTGGTGATGAACAGCAACGTGGAAATGTAAGCTGAATAAACCCTTTCCTCCTCAACTTGCTTCTTGGTCATGATGTTTTTTGTGCAGGAATAGAAACCCCGACTAAGACAGATACTACCCTTGGAAAGAACTTAGAGATGTAGATTATTAGCAATGACCACAACCCTTAGAAATAATTAAAAAAAAAAAAACCTGTTAGTGAAGCTAGGTTAAGATGTTTTTGTTAGTGGCTTTGATGCAGAAATCTTAGAGAACAATTTGAAGTTCAGAAAAACACACTTATTAGTTGAGTGAGGGACTTTTTGAGGTCAGGGACTAAGAACAATGGCAGTCTAACTAGCATTGGCTGATGTGACTCTCACTGAGGCTGGATTGGTGATGATTAATTTCTTGTACCCACTTTTGCCCTCAGCTTCCTGATATGAGTTAACAAAAAATGCTGACAAGTAGGCATGTATTCTGAGAATTTAAAGTAGAAATTACTGCTTGGTTTTTTTTTTACATAAAAGTTTAGATTTGTGATTCTTTTAAGATTTTATAAGATTAATTTTTAAGATAAATAATAAAATAGTTCTTTTTTTTTTTTTTTTTTTTTTTTTGTAACTGCAGATTATAGCCTTCCAGCAAGGGAGACTGGCTGAGAGAATTACCTTGCTTGTTCACATTGCTAATCTGTAACAAGTTGCTTATTTATGAATGTATCTGGGTTCTTGGGAATAATTTGTTTTCTTTATCTGTACTGTGTAATGTTATTTCATGGAACGGTATTGGAGAATGTATAGGTTTTTTTTTTTTTAAATAATAATTCACTAGAAGAAAGGTAGAATGTAGTCACATGGGAATTTCTGTGCTGCTCGAACAATTGTGCTGGGATCTAGAAGCTGTGGGAGAAAGGATAAAGCTGTTGGAGTTCTGCTCGGAGTTTTGCTCCCTCCATCCAATCTGTTTGTCTGTCTGTCTGTCTGTCTGTGTGAAGTTGTTGGAGCTTGCTCATTGGAGCTTGTTGAAGTTTGCTTCATTTATGCAGCGTGTGTGTGTGTGTGTGAATGTGTGTGTGTGTGAATGTGTGTGTGTGTGAATGTGTGTGTGTGTGTGATTCTTTCCCCCCTTTTTCTTTCTTTTTTTCTGCCAGCTTTTTGTGGCCTCCAAGGTTTTTTTCTGGAGGCCTTTTGTAGTCCCCAAAGAAATTCTTCATTGCCTCCATGAACAGCCTCGCTGGCCCCCGCTAATCACCAACACCATGCCCTACCTCAGTGTATCCTGGGTGCCCAAGCTAGTCTTTGACAGTATATCATAATACTGAAGGGAAAGGCCATATCACTGACTGGTCATAGGGTTCTTTCCCTTGCTGGACTGAAAGCTATAGGAGGACAACATCTGATTATTTCTGTGTCTGGTTATCAAAAAGTAAGTTTAGGCTAGGGGATGGCTCAAGGCTAGAGCTTTTGTCTAGAGTCCCCCAGTGAGAGTGCGAAGGTGTGGCTCAGTGGTGGAACCCCTGCCTAGAATCCCCCAGTGAGGGTCTGGGGGCATGGCTCAGTGGTAGAGCCCCTGCCTAGAATCCCCCAGTGAGGGCTGGGGCGTGGTTCAGTGGTAGAGCCCCTGCCTAGAATCCCCCAGTGAGGGCTGGGGCGTGGCTCAGTGGTAGAGCCCCTGCCTAGAATCCCCCAGTGAGGGGTTGGGGGCGTGGCTCACTGGTAGAGCCCCTGCCTAGAATCCCCCAGTGAGGGGTTGGGGGCGTGGCTCACTGGTAGAGCCCCTGCCTAGAATCCCCCAGTGAGGGGCTTGGGTGTGGCTCAGTGGTAGAGCCCCTGCCTAGAATCCCCCAGTGAGAGTCTGGGGGCGTGGCTCACTGGTAGAGCCCCTGCCTAGAGTCCCCCAGTGAGGGGCTTGGGTGTGGTTTAGGGATACAGTGTCTCCCTAACACATCACAATCTTCACCTCTACTCTTTGAACTGCGAAACAAACAAATCAACTTATCAAAATACCAATGTACATTATCTTATTGAATTTTATCTTCTTGAGACATCAAGTAGAAAAAAACCAGGAAGCTGAGGGTCAGCCAGGGAGGCTACTGGTCCAAGAGTATGTAGCCATTAATTGGAAGACCTCAGGCTGCTCCTTTTGTACTGTGACTGGCATAATTGAGTAGTAACTCGATTGCTTTTGTTTTTATTTTTGAGAGTTCTACCCTGTAGTTCAGGCTGGCCTGAAACTCACAATCTTCTAGATTTTTTTTTTTTTTTCGACACAGGGTTTCTCTGTGTAGCTCTGGCTGTCCTGGAACTCACTCTGTAGCCCAGGCTGGCCTCGAACTCAGAAATCTGCCTGCCTCTGCCTCCCAAGTGCTGGGATTAAAGGCATGCGCCACCACTGCCTGGCCACAATCTTCTAGATTTAACATGCTCAGTACAGGTGTGCCCAGATAAAGATAATGGTTATTTTATTTGTCCATCCATCCGTCTTTTTATCTATCTTTGTATTATTTATTTATTCTTGGTAATTCCATACATGAACACGATGTATTTAGATCACATCTACCCTTTACTTCCCATACCAATCTCTCCCATCTGTATCTTTCTCCTAACTCTGTGTTCTTTCTTCTTTTGAGATAATTTATTTTATTTTAAATACACACATATGTGTATGTGCAGGTGCAGGAGGACTAGAAGGCCACAAGAGGACACACAATATCCTGGAGCTGGAGTTACAGGCCATTGTAGACTAACATAGCTCTGGGTATCAAACTCAGGTCATACGCAAGAGCAGTGAGCTCTTAACTGCCGAGTCATCTCTCCAGCACTCTCCTTCTTAAAAGATAAATCACGGAATACAGTCAGTGCAGTCTGTATGTGCATAGCTGTAGGACCATCTACTGCAGTGTGGGCGTATTACTGTGCGCCACACTGTTGAATAAAACTGAGCATCCTTTAGCAGCTAGCACCTGTTCAGAACTCTTCAGCTAGGGGTGTGCTTCATGAGTTTCTCCTTTGCAAATGTTGGAGTGTTGGCTGCCTTGGTCTTGTGTAGGTCTTGTGCATGTAGTCAAAGGTGATTTGATTTCCTGAGTGCAATGTTCCTCAACAGTCCAGATCACACTATTTTACAGATACCCTTTCCAAGCTCCCAGTCACACAATAGTTCTACTTTTTCTTCTGGAATGTTCTTTGAGCCTTGGGAAAGGGGGATGATTATGACACAGAGATCCCAGTTAGGGCTGAACACTCCACATACTCTCTGGACTTGAGCAATTGTGAATCTGTGTTTTAACTGCCATTTAATGCAGAAAGACACTTCTCTGATGAGGGGTAACGCATGCATTTATCCATGGGTATAAGGGTAAAGATTTAGAATACAATTTTATTCAAGGCCCCTTTAACAACAGCAGCAGCAACAACAACAACTAAAACATAAGCCTAGGACCTATGGCCTTCCAAGTCAAAGACTTTTGGTCAGGTTTACAGCCCCAGGCATAGGTTTCCTCTTTAGAATGTGTCTTAAGTTCAATGAAAAGGCAGTTGGTTACCTCCACTACATTCATGCTGTTATTGCAACAATGGGCGTATCTTGCTAAGCCAGTCATTAATGTAGCTGTACAGTGCACAGCTAGGTAAAAGTACTGATGATGATTTTTTTTTTTCAAGGAAGAAACTTTTGAGTCCAGGTCAAGGGCGGCTACACAGTGGCCATTATAAACAATATACTGTTTTCAAGTTTTATTGTCAAATGCAGTAACATTACGCAACTATTTCTTCTCATGAAGAATTCTCCCCCCTTCGCCCCACCTCTTCCCCCTGAAGTGGAAACTTTTGTTTCCTTTGGAAAGTCAGTTCTGACAAACAATGGTTTGTTGGGGCACCTAGGTAAAAGGATGTTTTGTTAAAGTAGACATGTGAAAGAATGTTTTGCTGAAGTAGACACAGGTGAAATGACATTTTATTAAAACAGACACTTGAAAGGACACATGATGCTAAGAAGGAACGTAAATATAACCCAACAGTCAGTGGATGGTGCTGGATGGTATTGGTATGCCTTACTACTGCTTATTGGTCATCGTTTGTCGTGACTCCATAGAGAGAAATGCACCAAAAAAGCTTCTGGTGGTGTTTTGGCAGCTTGCTGCTTCTGTGGACTTGAGCCAATTGACAAGTAAAATAAAAGTATTTGGACATGCCAGCTGATACAGACTTACCTGGAGTTTTGCTAAGGCAGACTCACTTAATGTTTACTGAGGCAAGACTCATGGGAGACAAGACCCGTGGGAGGACATCTGATGTTTGGATGAGTATAAACAGGACCCCAATGGACAGTAACGGTGGGCTTGCACAGCTAGCTTTGTACCACATCATTGGTCTTGAGTCTTCATCTTTGCTGATCTTCACTTTGTTGAGAGAAGCATGGCAGAGAACTTCTCCTGGTGTCCCAGCTGATCCTGGTTGCTCCTGCTGACTCATGCGGATTTGTCAAAAGCCAGGCTGCTGCTGCGAATTTGTGTTTGCTATCTTAACACTACTGAATTAGACTACTGGGATCTTAACAATTAGAGATTAAAATTGCCCCAAGGAACTACTTTTTTTTTTGGTTCTTTTTTGTTTTTTTTTGAGACAGGGTTTCTCTGTGTAGCCTTGGCTGTCCTGAAACTCACTCTGTAGACCAGGCTGGCCTCGAACTCAGAAATCTGCCTGCCTCTGCCTCCCAAGTGCTGGGATTAAAGGCATGCGCCACCACTGCCCGGCTCCAAGGAACTACTTGTAAACAACATACAACATAGCCTTGTGGCTTCTTCTGGATAGACCTGCTATTGCTGATTCGTTTGGACTGAACTGCTGCTTTCCTGACAACGCAGATGGGATTTGCTCCAAAGAACCATTTCTAAACAGGTCCACTTCCCCCGGATCCTAATAACCTTTCTTTCCCACTGCCTCTGGTGGGTGGGGGCTCCATGGGAGGTTAAAGCGTTTAAGAACTCTTGCTAAAAGTAGGTTTAAATAAATTTAAGCTTACACATGTGTGTGCATGTTAGGAAGAGAGAGTATACTATGATGGGAAAGATGTTCTTAGAGATGCCATGCCCAAAGAACACGGAGTATTCACTATTGGTAGACACGGTTCAGCTTGAGCCAAGAACCGTGCATTCAGGACTGGGTCTGGATGGAATTTATTGATGGATGGTGAAGAAAATGACTGAGGATAGGGTTTGGATCTTAATCTTATGCAGATGCTTTGGTGTGATTCTGTAAAGCTGACTGTATTGTCTGAGCCTCACGGGGACAGAGACAACATCTGCTTTTAGACACTTTCAGTAAAGCATGTACTGGTGAAGGCATGGAGGTTACAACAAATGTGCTCAGTAAAAAGCAGCTGGTTTATTTTTGTGGCTATTGGACTTTATTAATGTGATGTTAGCAAGGATTTTCTTCATGCTCTCCCTAGCTTTTACCTCCTCAAGTTTAACTATCTTAAAGATGAAGGGAAAATCTTTTGGAAGATGAGAAAGGAGAAGGAAGATTTTCAGAATGGATTCACTCCTCATCTCTCCTCATGCAGTCAAGCCTGCCTCACTTCAGCTGAGGGGAGGAAGCTGTCTTTCCTGGTAGACAGACAGGAAGACAGAAAGGAAGATGATGGCATACTATAGGAGTCAGATGATAAACAACGGACCGCTACGGAATACAGGAGATTCTTGGCACCAACCCTCCCTATTCTGCCATGATTCTGTTGACTTTGGTGTCTCTAAGGGAACATATGCTTGAACCACAGGTAATCTATCTGGTTGGCATGGCTCTTCCAGAGGTCATGATGGTATGAGCCAATGTAGCAGAGGTAGTACAGGAAACCACCGACACTGGAATGGCAGCTTCCATTCCCGGAAAGGCTGTGCCTTTCAAGGAAAGAAAACATCAACTGAGATTAGGGAGAAAAAAAAGGAGGATAAAGTAGAAAAGTTGCAGTTCGAAGACGAAGACTTCCCTTCTTTGAATCCAGAAGCTGGCAAACAGAATCAGCCATGCTGACCTATTGGAACCCCTTTTGGAGTGTGGGGAAATCCACCTAGTGCCAAGCAACCCTCAAAGATGCTAGTCATCAAAAAACATTTCCAGCGAGGATCCTGCTGCAGCCTTTTCTGCTGCGTTTACCTCCTCAGGATCCCACCTGAGATGGGAATGGGAACAAAGTGTCAACTACGGTCCCAAGTGTCTATAAGAACTTGGTTCCTAGCCTGCACCACCTCCCTCTAAGCCCAAGGCATGGAAAGCTAACAGAATGGAACACAAATCTGGATCACTTTCCTCTAGCCGGGAGTCTGCCTTTACCAATCCAGTTTCTGTTACTAAACCAGTGGGACGAGCTGCTGGTGCAGTTCTCAACTCTCTCACATAGAGTCCCTCCAGTACTACCTCTCCGATTGAGATCAGCTCCTCTTGCCTGACCAAATTGACCCGAACCACGACAGAAGTTCCTGAAGACTCTGAAGGATGAATGACTGCTCAGAAAGTAGAGACTGTGACAAGTTGGAGGGGCTAAGATCGGAGGGCAGCCACACACCCGAACCCAAGGAAAATGGAGAACAAAGTTGTCTTCAGAACGGCCTTTCTGTACCCATGGTAGAGGAAGGGGAGGTCCTGCCACACTCTCTGGAAGCCGAGCACAGGTTATTAAAAGCAATGGGATGGCAGGAATATCCTTAAAATGATGAGAGCTGCTTCCACTCACAGAGGATGAACTCAAGGGGTTCCACGGAGCAGCTACGAAGAAATGGGTTTGGAAAGAAAGGCTTCTTACAAAGCCGTAGTTCCAGCCTGTTCTCCCCGTGGAGGAGAAGCACTTGCATTGCAGACTGCGAGGACTCAGACGCGGAAACAAGTCGCAGCGAGACGTCAGACACCGCCAGCAGCAGCGAGACGTCAGACACCGCCAGCAGCAGCGAGACAGAGGAGAAGCACTTGCATTGCAGACTGCGAGGACTCAGACGGGGAAACAAGCCGCAGCGAGACGTCAGACACCGCCGCCTGGAAGTAGAAATAGAAATGCTCACAGTTGGCCTGCCCTGCTGAGCTCAGCTTGTGTTTAGAGAATATAGTGTTCTTTTCCTTTTCTTATGTTGTTGAATACTTCGTGCAGAAGGGAAATAATCATATCCCAAAGAGAGAGCAATTGTCTGGCTTAGCTTTTGTTGTTCTTCCCCGTTATCTGCTTAATAGGCGTTTGTGTGGTGGGATTTTTTTTTTTAGCACACACACAAGAGTTCCTGTGGGGCTGTGCACAAGTGGGAGCTGTCAGGGCACAGATGAAGGGAGGACATGCTGCTCTGCTCACCAGCTTCTGCTACAGCCCTTGGGCACTCACCCCTGTGCTCAAGCAAGCACTGTCAATGACAAAGTGACTATTGAAGTTATAATTGTATTAAATTAATGCTAGTAATTTGGATGTTTGATTTTATTTTTGGCTGCTGGGGTAACTTAGCCCTTAACCAAGCATATGTGGTTGTTTTTTGTTTTTTGTTTTGTTTTCTTCCTTTTTGGGGGTACAGCTGTAAAATATTTGGATATAGGAAATGTTATTCTTGCAGCCTTGATATTCAGGGTGGATTGTAAAATATGAATTTTTGTGAGATTTCAAAGGTTAAGATTATTTTGATAACATTATTTACAGATTTAAAAGATGTGGTTACCACAAGTCTGCTGAGGGGAAAAACTACTGCATAAAATAACTAACATGGAGTAAATATTTTGCATCAGTTTGGATTATCTTGTGTAAGAAATATATTTTCTTTAAAATTAGAGTGGATTCTTCTTTTAGGGGAAACATTTTTAGAAATCTGGGGGAAAACTGAATTCAGCCTCACCTGTTTCTCTTTTTAGCAAAAATTCTTGATGTGGAAAAACCTGTGCAATAAATTATTCATAATAAACTAAAAAAAAAAAAAGAATTGAGTTGGAATTTTGATGGGGATTGCATTGCATTTGTAGATTGCCTTTTGTAAGCTGGCCATTTTTACTATGTTAATCCTGCTGATCCATGAGCACGGGAGAGCTTTCCATTTTCTGAGGTTTTCCACAGTTTCTCTCTTCAGAGACTTGAAGTTCTTGTCATACAGATCTTTCACTTGTTTGGTTAGAGTCACACCAAGGTACTTTATATTGTTTGTGATGATTGTGAAGGGTGTCATTTCCCTGATTTCTTTCTCAGTCTGTTTATCCTTTGAGTAGAGGAAGGCTACTGATTTGTTGGAGTTAATTTTATATCCAGCCACTTTGCTGAAGTTGTTTATCAGGTTTAGGAGTTCTCTGATAGAATTTTTGGGGGTCCTTAAGTATACCATCATACCATCCGCAAATAGTGATATTTTGATTTCTTCCTTTCACATTTGTACCCCTTTGACCTCCTTTTGTTGTCTAATTGCTCTAGCTAGAACTTCAAGTACTACATTGAATAGATAAGGAGAGAGAGGGCAGCCTTGTCTAGTCCCTGATTTTAGTGGGGTTGCTTCAAGTTTCTCTCCATTTAGTTTGATGTTGGCCACTGGTTTGCTGTATATTGCTTTTACTATGTTTAGGTATGGGCCTTGAATTTCTGATCTCTCTAATACTTTTAACATAAAGAAGGTGTCTTAGCTAGGGTGAACAGACAGCATGACCAATGCAAGTATTATAAAGGGCAACATTTAACTGCGGCTGGCTTACAGGTCTAGAGATTCAGTCCGTTATCATCAAGGAGATAGTATGGCAGCGTCCAGGCAGGCATGGTGAAGGCAGAGCTGAGAGTTCTACATCTTCATCTGAAGGCTGCTAGTGGAAGACTTGCTTCCAGGAAGCTAGGATGAGGGTCTTATAGCCCACACCCACAGTGACACACCTACCCCAACAGGGCCACACCTCCAAATAGTGCCACTCCTTGGGCCAGGCAGATTCAAACCATGACAGGGGAGTTGTATTTTGTCAAAGGCTTTTTTCAGCATCTGATGAGATGATCATGTGGTTTTTTTCCTTTGAGATTGTTTATATAGTGGATTACGTTGATGGATTTCTGTATATTGAACTATCCCTGCATCCCTGGGATGAAGCCTACTTGATCATGGTGAATGATGGTTTTGATGTGTTCTTGGATTCCGTTTTCGAGAATTTTATTGAGTATTTTTGCATCGATATTCATAAGGGAAATTGGTCTGAAGTTCTCTTTCTTTGTTGGGTCTTTGTGTGGTTTAGGTATAAGTGTAATTGTGGCTTCATAGAATAAATTGGGTAGTGTTCCTTCTGTTTCTATTTTGTGGAATAGTTTGAAGAGTATTGGTATTAGGTCTTCTTTGAAGGTCTGATAGAATTCTGCACTAAACCCATCTGGTCCTGGTTTTTTTTTTTTTTAGACAGGGTTCTCTGTGTAGCCCTGGCTGCCTGGCTGTCCTGGAACTCACTCTGTAGACCAGGCTTGCCTCAAACTCAGAAATCCGCCTGCCTCTGCCTCCCAAGTGCTGGGATTAAAGGCATGTGCCACCACTGCCCAGCTGGTTGGGAGACTTTTAATGACTGCTTCTATTTCCTTGGGGGTTATAAAACTGTTTAGATGGTTTATCTGATCCTGATTTAACTTTGGTGCCTGGTATCTGTCTAGAAAATCATCCATTTCTTCTGTATTTTTCAGTTTTGTTGAGTATAGGCTTTTGTAGTAGGAACTGATGATATTTTAAATTTTCTCAGTTTCTGTGGTTATGTCTCCCCTTTCATTTCTGATTTTGTTAATTTGTATACTGTCTCTATGTCCTCTAGTTAGTTTGGCTAAGGGTTTATCTATCTTGTTGATTTTCTCAAAGAACCAGCCCCTATTTTTGTTGACTCTTTGTATAGTTCTTTTTGTTTCTACTTGGTTGATTTCAGCCCTGAGTTTGATATTTTCTGCTATCTACTCCTCTTGGCTGTATTTGCTTCTTTTTGTTCTAGATCTTTCAGATATGCTGTTAAGCTGCTAGTGTATACTTTCTCCAGTTCTTTTGGAGGCACTCAGAGCTATGAGTTTTCCTCTTAGCACTGCTTTCATTATGTCCCATAAGTTTGGGTATGTTGTGCCTTCATTTTTGTTAAATTCTAATTCTAAAAAGTAATTTCTTTCTTTATTTCTTCCCTGACCATGTTATCATTGACTAGAGAGTTGTTCTGCTTCCATGTGTATGTGGGCTTTCTGTTGTTCTTGATGTTATTGAAGACCAGCCTTAGTCCATAATGGCTTGATAGAATACATGAGCTTATTTCAATGTTCTTGTATCTGTTGAGGTTTGTTTTGTGACTGAGTATATGGTCAATTTTGGACAAGGTTCCCGTGAGGTGCTGATAAGAAGGTATATTCTTTTGTTTTAGGGTGAAATGTTTTATAGATATTTGTTAAGTCCATTTGGTTCATAACTTCTGTTAGTTTCACTGTGTCTCTGTTTTGTTTCTGTTTCCATGATCTGTCCATTGATGAGAGTAGGGTGTTGAGTCTCCTACTATTATTGTGTGAGGTTCAATGTGTGCCTTGAGATTCAGTAACGTTTCTTTTACAAATGTGGGTGCCCTTGTATTTGGGCATAGATGTTCAGAATTGAGAGTTCATATTGGTGGATTTTTCCTTTGATGAGTATGAAGTGTCCTTCCCCATATTTCTTGATAACTTGTGGTTGAAAGTCTATTTTATTGGATATTATAATGGCTACTCCAGCTTGTTTCTTGGGACCATTTGCTTGGAATTTTTTCCAGCCTTTTACTCTGAGTTAGTATCTGTCCTTGTCACTGAGGTATGGTTCCTGTATGCAGCAAAATGCTGGGTCCTGTTTACATATCCAGTCTGTTAGTCTGTGTCATTTCATTGGGGAATTGAATCCATTGATGTGGAGAGATATTAAGGACCAATAATTGTTGCTTTCTGTTATTTTTGTTGTTAGAGGTGGAATTAATGTTTGTGTGGTTCTCATCTTTTGGGTTTGTTGTGAGAAGATTAATTTCTTGTTTTTGTTTGGTGTAGTTTCCCTCCTTGTGTTTGAGCTTTCCTTTTATTATCCTCTATAGGGCTGGATTAGTGGAAAGATATTGTTTAAATTTGGTTTTGTCATGGAATATCTTGGTTTCTCCATCTATAGTAATTGAGAGTTTTGCTGGGTATAGTAGCCTCTTTCTTTATTCTGTGCATTTGATGTTTTGATTATTATGTCACAGGAGGATTCTTTTCTGGTCCAATCTATTTGGAGTTCTGTAGGCTTCTTGTATGTTTATAGGCATCTCTTTCTTTATGGTAGGGAAATTTTCTTCTATAATTTTGTTGAAGATGTTTACTGGCCCTTTGAGTTGGGAATCTTCACTCTCTCTCTCTCTTTTTTTTATTGAGTATTTTTGCATTGATATTCATAAGGGAAATTGGTCTGAAGTTGTCTTTTATTGTTGGGTCTTTGTGGGGCTTTGGTATCAGTGTAACTGTGGCCTCATAGAATGAATTGGGTAGTGTTCCTTCTGTTTCTATTTTATGGAATAGCTTGAAGAGTATTGATATTAGGTCTTCTTTGAAGGTTTGATAGAATTCTGCACTGAACCCATCTGGTCCTGGGCTTTTTTTGGTTGGGAGGCTTTTAATGACTGCTTCTATTTCTTTAGGAGTTATGGGACTGTTTAGATGGTTTATCTGATCCTGATTTAACTTTGGTAATTGGTATCTGTCTAGAAACTTGTCCATTTCCTCCAGATTTTCCAATTTTGTTGCATATGGGCTTTTATAGTAGGATCTGATGATTTTTTTAATTTCCTCAGAGTCTGTTGTTATATCTCCGTTTTCATTTCTAATTTTGTTAATTTGCATACTGTCTCTGTGCCCTCTGGTTAGTCTGGTTAAGGGTTTATCTATCTTGTTGATTTTCTCAAAGAACCAGCTCTTGGTTTTGTTGATTCTTTGTATAGTTCTTTTAGTTTCCACTTGGTTGATTTCAGCCCTTAATTTGATTATTTCTTGCCTTCTACTCCTCTTGGGTGTATTAGTTTCTTTTTGTTCTAGAACTTTCAGATGTGCTGTTAAGCTGTTAGTGTATGCTCTCTCCAGTTTCTTTTTGGAGGCATTCAGAGCTATGAGTTTTCCTCTTAACACTGCTTTCATTGTGTCCCATAGGTTTGGGTAAGTTTTACTTTCATTTTCATTGAATTCTAGGAAGTCTTTAATTTCCTTCTTTATTGCTTCCTTGACCAACTTATCATTAAGCAGTGCATTGTTCAGCTTCCATGTGTATGTGGGCTTTCTGTTGTTGTTGTTGCCGTTGAAGACCAACCTTAATCCATAATGATCTGATAGGTGGCATGGGATTATTTCAATCTTCTTATATCTGTTGAGGTTTGTTTTGTGACCAATTATATGATCAATTTTGGAGAAGGTACCATGAGGTGCTGAGAAGAAGGTATATTCTTTTGATTCAGGATGAAGTGTTCTATAGATATCTGTTAAACCCATTTGGTTCATAGCACCTGTTAGTTTCACTGTGTCTCGGTTTAGTTTATGTTTCCAAGATCTGTCCATTATTGATAGTGGGGTGTTGAAGTCTCCCACTATTATTGTGTGAAGTGCAATGTGTGCTTTGAGCTTTAGTAGAGTTTTTTTTTATGAAAGTGGGAGCTCTTGCATTTGGGGCATAGATGTTCAGAATTGAGAGTTCTTCTTGGTAGATTTTTCCTTTGATGAGTAAGAAGTGTCCTTCCTCATCCTTTTTGATGACTTTTGGTTGAAAGTCAATTTTATCCGATATTAGAATGGCTACTCCAGCCTGTTTTTTGGGGCCATTTGCTTGGAAAATTGTTTTCCAGCCCTTTACTCTGAGGTAGTGTTTGTCTTTAATACGGAGGTGCATTTCCTGGATGTAGCAAAATGCTGGGTCCTGTTTATGGATCCAGTCTGTCAGTCTATGTCTTTTTATTGGGGAGTTTAGACCATTGATGTTAAGAGATATTAAAGAATAGTGATTGTTATTTCCCGTTATTTTTGATGTTGTTTATATTGTTTGTGTGGCTATCTTCTTTTGAGTTTGTTGAAAGATTACTTTCTTTCTTTTTCTTGAGTGTAGTTTCCCTCTTTGCGTTGGCATTTCCCATGTATTATTCTTTGTAGGGCTGGGTTTGTGGAAACATACTGTGCAAATTTGGATTTGTCGTAGAATATTTTGGTTTTACCTCTATGATTATTGAGAGTTTTGCTGGATATAGCAGCCTGGGCTGGCATTTGTGTTCTTTTAGTGTCTGTATGAGCTCTGCCCAGGATCTTCTAGCTTTCATAATCTCTGGTGAGAAGTCTGGTGTAATTCTGATAGGTCTGCCTTTATATGTCACTTGCCCCTTTTCCCTTACTGCTTTTAATATTCTTTCCTTGTTTTGTGTATTTGGTGTTTTGACTATAATGTGACGGGAGGAATTTCTTTTCTGGTCCAGTCTATTTGGAGTTCTGTAGGCTTCTTGTATATTTATGTTCATCTCTTTCTTTAGGTTAGGGAAGTTTTCTTCTATAATTTTGTTGAAGATGTTTACTGGTCCTTTAAGTTGGGAGTCTTCACTCTCTTCTATACCTATTATCCTCAGGTTCTGTCTTCTCATTGCATCCCAGATATCTTGGATGTTTTGGGTTAGGAGCTTTTTGGATTTTGTGTTTTCTTTGACTGTTGTGTCCATGTTTTCTATGGTATCTTCCGCACCTGAGATTCTGTCTTCCATCTCTTGTATTCTGTTGGTGATGCTTGCATCTATGACTCCTGATTTCTTTCCTATGATCTCTAATTCCAGGGTTGTCTCCTTTTGTGATTTCTTTATTGTTTCTATTTCTGTTTTTAATTCCTGAATGGTTTTGTTCATTTGATTGATTGTGTTTTCCTGTATTTCTGCCCGTTTGATTGTGTTTTCCTGTAATTCTTCAAGGGATTTTTGTGTGTCCTCTTTAAGGGCTTCCAGTTGTTTACCTGTGTTCTCTTGTATTTCTTTCAGGGAGTTATTTATTTACTTCTTAAAATCTTCTATCATCTTATTGATAAGTGATTTTAAGTCTGAGTCTTCCTGTTCTGGTGTGTTGGGGTATCCAGGGCTGGCTGTGGTGGGTGAGCTGGGTTCTGATGAAGCCAAGTAGTTTTGGTTTCTGTTCCTTGTGTTCTTGCCCTTGCCCTTGCCTTTTGCCATCTGGTTATCTCTGGAGTTAGCTGGTCTTTCTCTTTCTGACGGTGGCTTGTCTTTCCTTCAAGCTCAGATGTCAATATTCCTGGGAGACCAGTTCTCTCTTCCAGCTGTTCTTCAGACCCTGCATCTGGAGTCCTCCTGTTGCTGGCTCCTCAGCACAATTGGGCGGGTAGCTTTCTCCCTGAACTACTTGTATATGGAGAGGCCTGTTGGCTTAGGTGGGGTTTCTCTCTTCAGTCTCTTCTATACCTATTATTCTTAGGTTGGTCTTTTCATTGTGTCCTGGATTTACTGAATGTTTTGATTTAGCAGGTTTTTTGCCTTTTATATTTTCTTTGGCTGTTGTGTCAATGTCTTTTATTGCATCTTCTACACCTGAGTTTCTCTCTTTTATCTTTTGTATTCTGTTGGTGATGTTTGCATCTGTGATTCCTGCTATCTTTCCTAAGTTTTCCATCTCCCGGGTTGTCTTCCTTTATGTTATCCTTAATGTTTCTTCTTCCAGTTTTAGATCCTGGATGGTTTTGTCCAATCCTTTCACTTGTTCGATTGTGTTTTCCTGTAATTCTTTAAGGGATTTTTGTGTTTCCTCTTTAATGGTTTCTACTTGTTTACCTGTGTTCTCCTGATTTTCTTTAAGGGAGTTATTTATGTCCTTCTTAAAGTCCTCTATAATTTTAATGAGATGGGATTTTAGATCTGAATCATGCTTTTCAGATATGTTGGGGTATCCAGGGCTTGCTGTGGTGGAAGAACTGGGTTCTGATGTTCCCAAGAAGTATTGGTTTCTGTCGATTATGTTCTTGAGCTTGCCTCTCTCCATCTGGTTATATCTGGTGTTAATTGGTTTTGCTGTCTTTGACTGAAGCCTGTCTTTCCTTCGAGCCTGTAATCCTGGGTGTGTCAGAACTCCTCAAGGCTAAGCTGTCTCTGGGTGTTGGTGGGTTGGGGGAGGCTGTAGCACAGCCTCCACATCTAGGAGCTGGTGCAGACTGGAAGGATCCTTCTGGCTGGGTGTGGGTTTCTGTGTCTCTTGGGTCCCGGGAGTTCCAGTTAGGCCAGGTATTGGGGTTGGGGTTGGGGCCTCACCTGTGATCCTGGGTGTGTCAACTGGGTGTGTCAGAACTCATGGGGGTAAAGATGCATCTGGGTGTTGGCTGAGTCTTATTATTTGTTCTTTAAGTCATAGTTTCTCTGTGTAGTCCTGGCTGTCCTGGAACTTACTCTGTAGACCAGGCTGTCCTCAAACTCACAGAGACTCCCCTGCCTCTGTCTCCCAAGTGTTGGTGTTAAAGGCATGCACCACCATGCCTGGCTAAGCTTTTTTTTTTTAAACAAAACAAAACAAAAAGGTTTGCTTTATTTTCTAACACTCTCACATCCTCTCTCTCTCTCTCTCTCTCTCTCTCTCTCTCTCTCTCTTTGTGTGTGTGTATGTATGTATTCATGTCTATGAAGAGCCAGAGTTACAGGCAGTTGTGGACCTGGGATCTGAACTCAGTCCTTAGCAACAACATGGCATGCTCTTGACCATTGAGCCATCCCTTCAACACTATATTATGCCAACTCTTTTTTTTTCCTTTTATTTTTATTTATTCTTCTCGCATACATTATATCTCATACATTATATCTTGACCAAATTCTCCCCTCCCTCTACTCCCCTTACTCCCCTGCCCCCAGATTGACTGCATCTCCTTTTCCTTTTAGAAAAAAGCAGGCCTCCCAGGGCTATCAATCAAACTCTTACTGCTTGTTGGGATCCTGTTTTGTACCCCCTCCTGTTCCAACTTCATCTAAGAATGTTTTCATTGTGGTCCTTAGTAATGTGCTCTCCAGTGACTCCTCTCTGTTTCTTCTTCCTCGGTCAAAATCTTAAATGATGTCTGTTTCAGAGAACCATGGCATTTTCTCTTCACTCAGCCTGTATTTCTCTTTATCTAGCTTGATTTAGAACCAGCCACAATTTTTAAATCCAAATCTTATGTCTTTTGATTCACAGCCCTCTTCCTTCTCTCTCTTTGATTTTCTCCTTGTTTCTCTGTATTGTTATTTATTCTGCTACAACATCTCTTTAAATTTAATAATAACTGTCAATAATTTCCAGAGCTTTATATAGTCATTTACACAAGGTTAAGCAAAACAACAGGAAGCCAGCAATGCTATCTAAGGGAACGTCTTGGTCTCATGATTCTTAGCCCACCTGAGCAAAACATCCTGCAAGGGTCAGAAAATTGGTAAACAGTTCTCATGGGAACCAACACTCTTTCTGACCACAAGGGCAGGGTAAGCCAAGTCTCAGCAAGTCAAAGCCTTTCACCCCACATGTCACTCTTTTCTTTTTTATAAAGTAGCCTCTGTCTTAGGAATCGATCTCTGTCACCAGTGTCCTTACCCATCTCTGGATATCACTGCAGACTTTGGCAGTGATCCTGTCTTAGGTTAGTACCCTGGCCAAGAAAGTTGCCCGTTACAGAGGTCTACTTGTTTAGTAAAGAGTTTACATAAACACAGGAGAGCAAGGCAGGCTGCGAGCAATCCTAAAATTCCTAAGGCTCCCAATCCAGCCCATTCTATGATGAAGCTTCCCAAGCGGTGAAACGAGTCCAAGTGACCAGTACCATCTATTGGAGGAACCCTAGTCTCATTTACCAATAATATTTGGTGTAGCAAAGAATCAGTAAAATTAACAAAGGTAGCATTCCAGGGTCCCAGTAAATACTTATTCAACTGATGAACCATAAAGGAGGCATTCTTAACATGAGTAGGTAGCATACATAGGAGAACAAACCCATGACTAATGGCAAATAATTATCATGAGTATTCCATAACCAAGATGAGAGTTCATGTCTTGTTGGGTCAGCAGAGCGTCGGCCACTCAGGAGGCCAAGAGGTCCACAGTTTTGGCTGTCTGGACAGAGCTTGAAATTGCAACGCCAGCTCCCACAGCAGTACCCACGGAGAGGGCTATTGCTGTGACAACTGCTGTGGTGATTCCAAAGTCTCTCTTTTCTCTGACAATGGGTTATGGGGAGATTCTCTCGATTGCTCTGCACGGGCATCATGAGTGGTCGCATCACTCGGACAATCACAGCTCCTTCGTCTCTAGTGGCGTTCCAGCAATTAGTCAACCTGCACTCAATCTCAGAACAGTTAAGCCTCTCATTATCAACAGTATTATTGCTATTATTAAACACAACAAAGAGAAAAGGGGGGATTTAAGCAAGGAAGAGACACAAGAATAAAATTTTTATCTTTGATGATTTTTAAGGTAATTTCAAACTGATCACTCTGGTTCCAGGAGCCTGTGCTATTAAAGGCTATGCCCTGTTGTAACATAAACACTATCAGTATAACTATTCATGGCAGAATTTGGAAAATTTTGTAAAGCCATAATTACAGCTGTAAGCTCGGCCTGCTGGGCCGAGGTGGTAGTTCCCTGAAATTTAAAAACTTGATCCTGGCCCACCACCACAGAGCTGCCATTAGAGGATCCATCAGTAAACACACACAGAGCATCATCCAAAGGAGTCAAGGCCACTATTTTCGGGAAACACACAGGATGTTCCTTAAAAAACTGCACCAATTGATGGGGGGGGGGGAATAATGATTATCTATTTTTGCAGGTGTAGCAAACATAAAGGATGCCCAAGAATCATTATGTAAACACAAATATTTAATTTGGTCCATACTATAAAGTACAACAATAACAGAAGGCGACATGCCAAAGGTTTGAATGCTCATCCAGTCCACCTTCTGTAAAAATTGTATAATCATATCATAATAAGCTTCAGCAATCCTTTTAGAGGATGCAGACAAATGGACCCACATTATCGGCCCAGTTTGCCACAATTCAGCAGTAGGTGTATGCTGAGAGGGAAAAACCAACTTAATTGTTCTTTAATAATCTCATCATCTGCCCTCAACGCGTTCCGGACCAATTTCCATAAGGACCAAGAGGTACCCAAAACAGTGTGCGGACTGTGTCGCTCCACAGCGCGGCACCATTCGCTCTGAATTCGCTGCCAATCAGTTAGATTTAAACTCCCATTGGTCACAAACCAGGGACAAAGTTGATTCACATCTTCCCACAAACCCCTAAGAGCTTTTTTCTTTACCTCCGTTCCCCGTTTCTTTAACAAAATTAAAACCTGATTCTCTAAAAGTTCAGTTGAGTGTCGAGCACCCATGACTTTTGCAGACCCCGAAAACTTACTTTTGGTGTGCCGCTGCAGCTTGTATCATCAATTCGTTCCGCTCTTACCGTGGCGCCACTTTCCGAACGATCTGTCAGGGATTCCCTTCTTTTCCAGATCTCGGTGGGACCTCCACTTGTCACCTACGCCCGCACAGGAGACAAACTAGTCTGGACAAGGACCTGCAGGTTGAAAAGACACTCGGGTCATTTGGAAGCCAAATGCCAAAGCTGTTTATTTCCAGAGCTCTTATATAGTCATTTACACAAGGTTAAGCAAAACAACAGGAAGCCAGCAATGCTATCTAAGGGAATGTCTTGGTCTCATGATTCTTAGCCCACCTGAGCAAAACATCCTGCAGGGGTCAGGAAATTGGTAAACAGTTCTCATGGGAACCAACACTCTTCCTGACCACAAGGGCAGGGTAAGCCAAGTCTCAGCAAGCCAAAGCCTTTCACCCCACAATAACTAATAAGAATAATCATTATATAATAAATAAACACATAACAATAATAAAATAAAACAATAATGTTGCGGGTATATTTGTCTTGCCTGCATGATGTCTGTGTACCATGTGCTTTCCTGGTGTCCAAGGAGGCCAGAAGTGAGCATCAAATTCCCTGGAATTGAGTTATAGACTGCTATGAGCTAACACGTGGATTGTGGGACTCAAACTCCCTAAGCATAACTGCTGAACTGTCTTTCCAGTCCCTTCTTCTTTGTATTGTACCTTAGTATTTCAGGTCTCTGATGCTCTGAATTTGGATCCTCTTATTCTTTCTTATTCCCTGCTCTACCCACCTCTCCTATTCCACCCCTTTGCTCAACCCCACACTCTCCAGATCTGGTCAGAGAAGCTCTGTTGCCCAAACAATTGTTGCTCTAACCTCCTGTGCTTGTGTTTGGCTCTACAGGTATGGTTCAGCTCCAGGGAGCAGGCAGAGCAACTCAGGCGCTTCTCCATCACCATCTTGCGGTATGACTTTGGCCTTGGCAAGCATGGTATAGAGGAGCACATCATGGAGATCAGCTTTCTCATACAGGTCTTGTGGGACACAGATGGTGAGAATGGTGGTCACATGTGTGTGGGATGAATAAGAGAAGCAGTAGATTCTGAGAAGTTATGTTAAGTCAGGCAGTGGGGACTTTGGGAAAGGCGTTCAAATCTTTGTTGCTCACACTGCCCTTAAAAATCCACCTGAGTCTTGCTTGCCTGAACCTCTTCCCAAAACCTCTTCCCTTTCAACCCTGCCATGCCTCTCAGGTGTTTGCTTAGGTGTAGCAGGTGTTAGACTCCATTTTCTACAAGAGCCAAAAAGTCTCCAATGTTATCAGCTCCATTGTGTTTGGAGACTGCTTTGATTATAACAACAAAGAATTCTTATCCCTGTTGGCATGATGACGCGAAGTTTCCAGCTCTAGGTTACTTCAACTGGACAGGTAACCAGTTCAAGCCTCAGCCAGATCCTTCCAGCATATCCTGGCATGGTCACCTTTGCCTGGATCTGCCATCCTTCTCTGGGCATGGTCTCTTCAAGTATGCTCCCATCTTGGACGGCTAAACAATGAGGTTAAACTCTAAAAAAAGTACTAATACAGAATTCCATGGCAACTGATTACCTCTAGAGATGCTAACCAAAGCAGAGTGTGCAATTACACTTAATTACACTAAGTGTATAGCCCTTCCAAGGTATCAGCCTCCCTTCCTGGGCATGTGTCTCCTCCCAAGTTATCCTAACCTCTAACAGTGGCTACTACTTAGCCCTTCTGGATGACTTCACACACAGAGAAGTAGCTGCTTTAGGTCCCTCATATATACATGAGCTTCTGAATCTATGGAATCCAGCTCATCACAACTGTATTCTTCCATACACATGTCCTAAACTGGCCCACTGAAATATCCCGTCGAGGGGCTGGAAAGATTGTTCAGTGGTTAAGGGAATGTACTACTCTTGTAGAGGACCCGAGTGAATGAAGAAAAGGAATGAAAACAAAAAAGAAAGGAACATGACTGGTCCTAGGTATGCTGAGGAGAACGTTTATTACGGATGTGTGGGAGAGCATAGCCAGAGGCAGGACATCTGGGAGAATCCAGAGTGGACCTGACCTTGAGCCATGTGAAAAGAGGGGGAGGGAAAAGGAGAGGGCAGAGAGGAGGAAACCAGGTGCAGCAGCCAGGAGGCCAAAAGGTGAAAAAAGAGCAGGCAACCAAAAAAGGTTGGATTATCTAGGAAGGGCAGCTGGGGAAGGGCAGCCCAGCCCCGAGGCTGGAGAACTTTAGGGTAGTGCTGTAGATAGTGCTATAGTGCACGATAGCCAGGAGGACCATGTAATGGGTAGGGACTGAGGGTTGTAGGAAAACCTTGGCAGCCAGTGTCCACCATGAAATGTTAGATAGGCACCTCAGTTAGCTGTTTGTCCCAGGTTTGAAACCTAACATGAAGTTTAATTCCCAGTACCCACTTTCAGTGGCTCACAACAGTCTAGGACTCTAGCTCCAGGGGTATCCAACCCCTTTGATACCTGCAATCACACCCACCCACACAGAGATACATAGACATAAGAAATGGTGGTCCTGAGGGCAGATATGATTGAATATTTAAGGGCAAAACTGCAAGCAGGTGGGGGCTTGGAAACTGGGGCTTGGGAACTGTGTCAAGGCTTGCAATCCATCAAGACTTGCAGAACAATGATGTTACACAAGGCTGGTCAAGGATGTGGTTAGTTCCTGGAACAGTCTGTACCTTCAGTCCAGGAGTTTAGGTTCCCAGGCCCTCAGAGTAGGTCAGGCACAAAATGAAATCTGAAAATCAAGATGGAGTGAGTTATGCTGTTTTTTTTTAAGTATCTCAGGGCCACTTTCCTGAAGACAGGTTCTTTTTTCAAAGTGGAATGAGAGGCTGGTATCTGAACACTGGTAGTAATAATTAAAGGTATTATTTATTGTGCAAGAATTCTGTGTGTATTTTCATTGGAAAAGCAGCGCACTACCTCTTCTGTTCCTCGGAATCCCACACGCGAAGGGAAACTGTATTTATGTATGTTTTACAGGTGAGAAGACTGAGGTTTAGAATGTCCAAGTCACTGGCCTGTCTCGGGCTCACTCCTGTAATCCCATCACTTGGGCATCTGTTGCAGGGTGATTTCCTTGAGTTTAAAGCTAGTCTGGGCTATATACTGAGTCACAGGCCAGCTAGTGCTATACTGTGAGATTGTGACTCAATGATAAACCAGTTAAAGGAATGATTAGGAAGGATGGTTGACTAGAAGTATTTTTGTGTGCTCAGTTGAAGACCCGTCAGGATAAGAAAACTGTAGACTCCATTCTAAAGGGAGAGCAGAGAGGGGAAGAGTTTTGGGAGTCCACAAAGCGTGATAGATTGGCTGAAAGTACAGAGGAACTGAAAGGTGATGCACTAAAACCAAAAAGCTAAGCCAAAAGCAGTGCTAGCTGTGAGGTTCCCAAGCCTCTGGAGGAAAACAGAGCTCATTCAGTTGCAACCTGGATCCACAGGAAACCTGAAAAAGTAAGGCAACAAGATCATTCCAGCTGAATTCAAAGATCTGGAAATGGATGAAAGATTAATGACCTTCAAAAAGATGTGATTGATGAATGTAGTAAGGAAATCAGTCTAGCATCTGTGGAGGAAAGTCAGCAACATAGGTTAGAAGACAATAGAAAATGGCTGAGGAATTAGCAATATAGCCGAAAAAGCCAACAAGGTGAAAGAGAAAGTCATCAAGGAAATTGAAGAACAAACAACATACTAAAGATGTTGGGAATTAAAAACCTATTAAAGCTGGCTGGAGAGGTGGTTCAGCAGGTAAGAGCACTGACTGCTCTTTCAGAGGTCCTGAGTTCAATTCCCAGCAACCACATGGTGACCCACAACCATCTGTAATGGGATCTGGTGCGCTCTTCTGGTGTGACTGAAGACAGTGACAGTGTACTTATATATACATAAAAATAAATAAATTAAAAAAAAAAAAAACAAAAAACAAGGGCTGGAGAAATGGCTCAGCAGTTAAGAGCACTGATTGCTCTTCCAGAGGTCCTGAGTTCAATTCCCAGCAATCACATGGTGGCTCACAACCATCTGTAATGGGATCTGATGCCCTCTTCTGGTGTATGTCTGAATACAGCTATAGTGTACTCATATAAAATAAATAAATAAATAAATAAATAATAAATCTTAAAAAAAAAAAAAAAAAACTAGCTGGGCAGTGGTGGCGCATGCCTTTAATCCCAGCACTTGGGAAGCAGAGACAGGCGGATTTCTGAGTTCCAGGACAGCCAGGGCTATACAGATAAACCCTGTCTCGAAAAACCAAATAAATAAATAAATAAATAAAAAACAAAAAAATAAAAAATAAAAAACCTAGTAAAATAAAAGCAACAACAACAACCCCCCGAAAACAGCCCCCCAAAAACAAAAACAAAAAACAATACCAGAAAACAACCTCCCTCCCGAAGCCACAGTGGAAATAATCAGTAATGTACCGGACAAAGCAGAAGGAAGAATATCAGGAATGGAAGCCAAGATTGATAAAATATTATATTGGGAGCTGAGAAATGGCTCAGTGGTTAAGAGCGGCTCTTGCAGGGCCTGGCTTATTTCCCAGTGTCTCCATGATAGCTCACAAATGCCTGTAACTTCAGTTTCAGGGCATCCAGTTTTCTTTCCTAGCTTTTCAGGCACTAGGCACATACTCATTGCCCTTATACACATGCAAACAAAACACTAATACACATAAAAATAAAAACAAATAAATCTAAAAATACTGTATCCAAATATCAGTAAAGAAAATAATATATATATAATAGTATAGAGATTCTATGAATTAAATCATGTAAGAAAATTTCCAAAATGTTTCCAAAAATCAGAAACATTTAAAACTCCAACAGACATGACCTGAAAAGAAACTATCCACAGCATATTATGGTTAAGATATCAAAAGTACAAAATAAACAACATTCAAAGGTGTAATGAAGAAACTCCAACTCACTAACAAAGGTATCAGAATAACTCCAGATCTCTCATCCATAGCCCTAAAATCTAGGGAGCATGGAATGAAAGCAAATAACTGCCCAATAGGATTTTTATACCCAGCAATACTATTCTTTAACATGAAGTATAACTAAAGACACCTGAAAACAAACAAACAAGGCTCTTCATAATTGCCAAGTTAGCACTACAGAAGATACTGAAAGGGATATCATGTAACTTTATGGGTTTTTCTATGTCTGCTCCAGTTCTTGAATAATGACATAGGGGCTTATTTTTATTAATTAATATCCAGGCTTTAAGCTAGGGTTGTTCCCAACTAGGTCATCACTCAATTATTCTAATCATACTGATCTAAGTTCTGCCACATGGCTAGTTATTTCTCCTCATTTTTTTATTGAATATTTTCTTTATTTACATTTCAAATGTTATCCCTTTCCCAGTTTCCCTTCCAGGAAAACCCCTATCCCATCCCACCTCCCCCTGCTTCTATGAGGGTGTTCCTCCACCCACTCATCCACTCCCACCTCCCCACCCTGGCATTCCCCTACACTGGAACATCGAGCCTTCACAGGACTAAGGGCCTCTCCTCCTATTGGTGTCCAAGGCCATCCTCTGCTACATATGTATCTGGAGCCATGAGTTCCTCCATGTGTACTCTTTGGTTGGTGTTTTTGTCCCTGGGAGCTCTGGGGGTTTTGGTTGGTTGATATTGTTGTTCTTCCTATGGGGTTGCAAACCCCTTCGGCTCCTTCACTCCTTTTCCTCCACTGGGGACCCCATGCTCAGTCCAATGGTTAGTGTGAGCATCTGCCTCTGTATTTGTCAGGCTCTGGCAAAGTGTCTCAGGAAACAGCTATATCAGGCTCTAGTCAGTAAGCACTTCTTGGCATCCACAGTAGGTCTGGGTTTGGCGACAGTATATGGGATGGATCCCCAGGTGGAGCAGTCTCTAGATGGCCTCTCCTTCAGTCTCTGCTTCACACTTTGTCTCCATATTTCCTCCCAGGAATATTTTGTTCCCCCTTCTAAGAAGGACTGAAGCATCCACACTTTGGTCTTCCTTCTTCTTGACCTTCATGTGGTCTGTGAATTGTATCTTAGGTATTCCAAGCTTTTGGGCTAATATCCACTTATCAGTGAGTGCATATAGTGTGCGTTCTTTTGTGATTGGGTTACCTCACTCAGGATGGTATTTTCTAGTTCCATCCATTTGCCTAAGAATTTCATGAAGTTATTGTTTTTAATAGCTGAGTAGTGTTCTACTGTGTAAATGTACCACATTTTCTGTATCCATTCATCTGTTGAAGGGCATTTAGGTTCTTTCCAACTTCTGAATATTATAAATAAGGCTGCTATGAACATAGTGGAGCATGTGTCTTTGTTATATGTTGGAGCATCTTTTGGGTATATGCCCAGGAGTGGTACAGCTGAGTCCTCAGTTAGTACTATGTTCAATTCTGAGGAACTGCCAGACTAATTTCCAGAGTGGTTGTACCAGCTTGCAATCCTACCAACAATGGAGGAGTGTTCCTCTTTCTCCACATTCTTGCCAGCATCTGCTGTCACCTGAGTTTTTGATCTTAATCATTCTGATTGGTGTGAAGTGGAATCTCAGGGTTGTTTTGATTTGCATTTCCCTGATGACTAAGGATGTTGAACATTTCTTTAGGTGCTTCTCAGCCCTTCGAGTTTCCTCAGTTGAGAATTCTCTGTTTAGCTCTGTTCCCCACTTTTTGGAAGGGTTATTTGGTTCTCTGGAGTCTAACTTCTTGAGTATATATTGATATATTGAGTATATATTGGATATTAGCCCTCTATTGGATGTAGGATTGGTAAAGATCTCTTCTCAATCTGTTAGTTTTCATTTTGTCCTATTGACAGTGTCCTTTGCCTTACAGAAGCTTTTCAATTTTATGAGGTTCCATTTGTCCATTGTTGATCTTAGAGCATGAGCCATTGGTGTTCTGTTCAGGAACTTTCCCCCTGTGCCCATGTGTTCAAGGCTCTTCCCCACTTTTTCTTCTATTAGTTTCAGTGTATCTGGTTTCATGTGGAGGTCCTTGATCCACTTGGATTTGAGCTTTGTACAAGGGGATAAGAATGGATCGATGTGCATCGTTTTACCTGCTGACCGCCAGTTGAACCAGCACCATTTGTTGAAAATGTTGCCTTTTTTTCCAGTGGATGGTTTTGGCTCCTTTATCAAATATCAAGTAACCATAGGTGTGTGGGTTCATTTTTGGTTCTTCAATTCTATTCCATTGATCTACTTGCCTGTCTCTGTACAAATACCACACAGTTTTTATCATCATTGCTCTGTAATACAGCTTGAGGTCAGGGATGGTGATTCCCCTAGAAGTTCTTTTATTGTTGAGAACAGTTTTCCCTATCCTGGTTTTTTTGTTATTTAAAATGAATTTGCAAATTGCTCTTTCTAACTCTATGAAGAATTGAATTGGAATTTTAATGGGGATTGCATTGAATCTGTACATTGCTTTCAGCAAGATGTCCATTTTTACTATATTAATCCTGCCAATCCATGAACATGGGAGATCTTTCCATCTTCTGAGGTCTTCTTTGATTTCTTTCTTCAGAGATTTGAAGTTCTTGTCATACAGATCTTTCACTTGCTTGATTAGAGTCACACCAAGGTACTTTATATTGTTTGTGACTATTGTAAAGGGTGTCATTTCCCTAATTTCTTTCTCAATCTGTTTATCCTTTGAGTAGAGGAAGGCTACTGATTTGGTGGAGTTAATTTTATATCCAGCCACTTTGCTGAAGTTTATCAGGTTTAGGAGTTCTCTGGTGGAATTTTTGGGTAACTTAAGTATACTATCATATCATCTGCAAATAGTGATATTTTGACTTCTTCCTTTCCAATTTGTATCCCTTTGACCTCCTTTTGTTGCCTAAATGCTCTGGTTAGGACTTTGAGTACTATATTGAACAGATAGGGAGAGAGTGGGCAGCCTTGTCTAGTCCCTGATTTTAGTGGGATTGTTTTAAGTTTCTCTTCATTTACTTTGATGTTGGCTACTGGTTTGCTGCATATTGATTTTACTGTGTTTAGGTATGGGCTTTGAATTCCTGATCTTTCCAAGATTTTTACCCATGAAGAGGTGTTGAATTTTCTCAAATGCTTTCTCAGCACCTAATGAGATGATCATGTGGTTTTATTCTTTGAGTTTGTTTATGTAGTGGATTACATTGATGGATTTCTGGGTATTGAACCATCCCTGCATCCCTGGGATGAAGCCGACTTGGCCATAATGGATAATTGTTTAATGTGTTCTTAGATTCAGTTTGCAAGAATTTTATTGAGTATTTTTGCATCGATATTTATAAGGGAAATTGGTTTGAAGTTCTCTTTTTTTGTTTGGTCTTTGTGTGGTTTAGGTATAAGTGTAACTGTGGCTTCATAGAACAAATTGGGTAGTGTTCCTTCTGTTTCTATTTTGTAGAATAGTTTGAAGAATATTGGTATTAGGTTTTCTTTGAAGGTCTGATAGAATTCTGCACTGAACACATCTGGTCCTGGGCTTTTTTTGGTTGGGAGACTTTTAATGACTGCTTCTATTTCCTTGGGGGTTATGGAACTTTTTAGATGATTTATCTGATCCTGATTTAACTTTGGTACCTGGTATCTGTCTAAAAATTGTCCATTTTATTCAGATTTTCCAGTTTTGTTAAGTATAGGCCTTTGTAGTAGGATCTGATGATTGTTTTGAATTTCCTTGGGTTCTGTTATGTCTCCTTTTTTATTTCTGATTTTGTTAATTTGGATACTGGTTAGTCTGGCTAAGGGTTTATCTACCTTGTTGATTTTCTCAAAGACCCAGCTCCTGGTTATGTTGATTCTTTATACAGTTCTTTTTGTTTCTACTCTGTTGATTTCAGCCCTGAGTTTGATTATTTCCTGCCATCTACTCCTCTTGGGTGTATTTGCTCCTTTTTGTTCTAGAGCTTTCAGGTGGGCTGTCAAGTTGCTAGTGTATGCTCTCTCCAGTTTCTTTTTGGAGGCAGTCAGAACTATCAGTTTTCCTCTTAGCACTGTTTTCATTGTGTCCCATAAGTTTTAGTATGTTGTGCCTTCACTTTCATTAAATTCTAAAAAGTCTTTAGTTTCTTTCTTTATTTCTTCCTTGGCCAAGTTATCATTGAGTAGAGCATTGTTCAGCTTCTATGTCTATTTGGGCTTTCCATTTTGTTTGTTGTTATTGAAGACCAGCCTTAGTCCGTGGTGGTCTGATAGGATGCATGGGATTATTTTAATCTACTTGTATCTGTTGATGCCTGTTTTGTGACCAATTATATGGTCAGTTTTGGAGATGGTACCATGTGGTGCTGAGAAGAAGGTATATTCTTTTGTTTTAGGATGAGATGTTCTATAGATATCTGTTAAATCCATTTGGATCCTATCTGTTAGTTTCACTGTGTCTCTGTTTAGTTTCTATTTCCATGGTTCGTCCATTGATGAGAGTGAGGTGTTGAAGTCTCTCACTATTATTGTGTGAGGTGCAATGTGTGCTTTGAGCTTCAGAAAAGTTTTTTTTTAATGAATGTGGGTCCCCTTGCATTTGGAGCACAGATGCTCAGAATTGAGAATTATTCTTGGTAGATTTTTCCTTTGACACGTATGAAGTGTTCTTCCTTATCTTTTTTGATAACTTGTGGTTGAAAATCTATTTTATTGGATAATAGAATGGCTACTCCAGCTTGTTTCTTGGGACCATTTGCTTGGAAAATTGTTTTCCAGCCCTTTACTCTGAGGTAGTGTTTGTCTTTTCACCAAGGTGTGTTTCCTGTATGCAACAAAATGCTGGGTCCTGTTTACATATCCAGTCTGTTAGTCTATGTCTTTTTGTTGGGGAATTGAGTCCATTGATGTTAAGATATATTGAGGACCAATAATTGTTGCTTCCTGTTATTTTTGTTGTTAGAGGTGGGATTATGTTCGTGTGAGTATCTTCTTTTAGGTTTTTTGAAAGAAGATTATTTTCTTGCTTTTTCTAGGGTGTAGTAGTTTCCATCCTTGTGTTGAAGGTTTCTGTCTATTATCCTTTGTAGGGCTGCATTTGTGGAAAGATATTGTTTAAATTTGGTTTTGTCATGGAATATCTTGGTTTCTCTGTCTGTGGTTATTGAGAGTTTTGCTGAATATAGTAGCCTGGGCTGACATTTGTGTTCTCTTAGGGTCTGTATGACATCTTCCCAGGATGTTCTGGCTTTTAGAGTCTCTGTTGAGAAGTCTGGTGTAATTCTGATAGGTCTGCCTTTATATGTTACTTGACCTTTTCCCCTTACTGCTTATAATATTCTTTCTTTGTTTTGTATATTTGGTGTTTAGATTTCCATTTTTAGGTCCTGGAAGGTTTTGTTCAATTCCTTACCCATTTGGTTGTGTTTTTCTGTAATTTTAAAGGGATTTTTGTGTTTCCTCTCTAAGGGCTTCGAGCTGTTTACCTGTGTTCTCCTGTATTTCTTTTAGGGATTTATTTATGGCCTTCTTAAAATCCTCCATCATCATCATCATGAGATGTGATTTCAAATTAAAATCTTGCTTTTCCAGTGTGATGGGGGCATCCAGGACTTGCTGTAGTGGGAGAACTGGGTTCTGATGATGCCAAGTAGCTTTGGTTTCTGTTGCTTATGTTCTGGAGCTTGCCTCTCACCATCTGGTCATCTCTAGTGCTACCTGCCCTTGCTGTCTCTGACTGGAGTCTGTTCCTCCTGTGATCCTGGTTGTGTCAGAACTCCTCACAGTCTCTGTGATCCTGTGGTTCTGGGATCCTGTGATCTTGAGATCTTGGGTGGGTCAGAGCTCCTGGGAGTCAAGCTGCCTCTGGGATCCTGAAATCCTGATATGACGAAGCTCCTGAGATCTTGTTGTGTCAGAGCTTCTGGGAGTCAAGATTTCTCTGGGTCTTGCAGGGGTGGGTGAGCAGCTAGAGCCCTGGGTTTGCTCCGGGTACAGGTGCAAACTGGAAGGAACCTGTGTCTCTGGCTGGGTGGGGTTTGTGTTTCTCTGGTTCCTGTGGGGGTCCCAGTTACACCAGGTGTTGGGAAAGATGCTGTGGCCTCAACTGTGATCTTGAGTGTGTCAGAGTGCCAGTGCTCCTGGATGTGACCGATCTCCTGGATGTTTCCTCTGTGATCCTGTGATCCTGGGCATTTCAGAGCACCCAGGAGTCGGGCTCCCTCTGGGTGTTGTAGGAGTGGGTGCAGAGCCAGTGCCCCAGGTCTGCTCTGGGTGCAGGTTCAGACCGGAAAGAACCTGTGCTACTGGCTGGGCGGTGGTTCCTGTGTCCCTTGATCCCAGGGGGTCCCAGTTACTCTAGGTGTCGGGGTAGATGTTGTGGCCTCCTCACCTGTGATCCTCAGTGTGTTAGAGCACCTGGGAGGTGAGCGTCCTCTGGGTGTTGTAGGAGTGGGTGCAGAGCCAGCACCCTAGGTCTCCTCTCCTGAGTTTTGAACATCCAGCTTCCTCTGTGTCTAGGTGGTGAATCTTCCCTTGTCTGTTTCTTTCCTAGAGTTCTTCTCTTTGCTCGGATGTCTCACCTTAGTATTCTGCTTTAGGTTATAGGCCATAAGCCTTTTATTTTAATGAATCAGAAGGTGCCTTAGCCAGGCAAGGAAGAATAGAGGCACATCTTCGCACAGTGCATATAAACATTATCCCTATAATACATGCATGGTGGAGGATAAACGTTTTAACCATAGAGACTCTAATGAAATAAATTTCATGAGCACATAGATGAAAAAAAATCCATTATGTTCAACGTAGTGCCAATAAGAAGAAAGTGAAACTAACAAAATATAAGTCACATCCTATTTCCTTATGTCAACCTTACCATATCCACCAACTTGTACAAAGAAAAATTACAATAATTAATAAAAAGAAAAAGAGAAGCCTTATTGGCAAAGGGAACACTCCAGTGGAATTTGGAGGAAAATGGTCTCAAATCACCAACAGAAAAACAATAACTGGCTGATGGTATTAAAAAGAACACACAACACAGCTACATCTGCCAGTTTGCTTCTCAATAGCCAAGATATGAGATCAGCCTAGATGTCATCAGCAGATGACTGCGTAAAGAAAAGTAGGCATGCACAGCACGTAATCTTATTCCAGAAAAACAAGAATGAAATTATGACATTCACAGGATATGGATAGATAATCACGGAAAGTAACACAAAACCAAATTTTCTATTATTCTTATCTGTTCATTCAGGATTTAAATGTGTGTGTGTGTGTGTGTGTGTGTGTGCACGCGCGTGCGCGAAGGTCCATGTTTGTAAAACAAGAAAATGGGAAAGGGACTATGGAAGAGGAGAAAGATTCAAAGGAAGGGGGGAGTTGGAGAAAAAGGACATAAGAGAGTTCATTGACATGAGAGTAGAGAGAATTGTTAGTGTGGTTGAGGGTATGTACATTATTGGTGTAGATAGGTCATGAACGTAGGAGGGGGAGCCGTGAAAAAGGAGAGATCGATCTAGAGATCTTAAGTGTGTGTGTGTGGGGTGTGTGAAAGCAGAAGGGATCCATCAAACTCATCAGTGAAAGTCACGAGATAAGGTGCATAAACAAAGTCAGACAAATACAGAGAATGTCATGTGATCACAAGGCAGAAGCTGGAACAATTCAGGGATGAGCTCAGGAATTGCAGACATTGCAGCCATTAGAGGAGAGGGAAGGAAAGGAAGAATTCTCACATATTTCAAACACTATGGTTCTGCTGGACCTTGGCTTTGAACTTGCAGTTTCTAAAAGTGATTTGATATATCATCAGTTTTAAGCCATCCACGTGTGCTCTTTCTTCCACTCTAGAAAAGGAGAACATGGGAATGAAGTCCGTAACTGGCACACAGAAGATATTCAACCCACTGTTACTTAGGCTTAGTCTCGAAAGAATAAGTGTGTGTGTGTGTGTGTGTGTGTGAGCTGTAGTATGCGTGCATGTGTATCTGCATGTATGTGTGATGTGTGAGTGTATGTATGTTTGTGTATATGTTTATGAGTGTATGTGTGTGTATGTATATGTGTGAGCATGTGTGAGTACATTTATGTATATATATGTGTGCATGCATTCATGCATGTGTGTGTGTATATGCATATGCATACACGTGTATACGTGTGTATATGTATGCATCTATATGTATATGTGTGTGTGTATATGAATGTGTGTGTGTGTGAATGCATGTGCACTCACACATATGATCTTATTTAAGGGGCCACCGTCTTGGCAGAAGAGGCTGGTGAATAACAGTTCCCTGAAGCATCACCCTCATCTCCCCCTCCCTACTGCAGGCACAACCACTGTGTTCTAGAACTCTCCAGCACCACACTATGATACAGTGTCACAACACTCCCACAAGGAATTGTGAAAATGAGGAGTAAGGCGGCAAAGAGGCTCAGGAAGCCTTCTTTCTTTGGTTTGAGAAGTTTTCTGTTTATATGTTTAAACAACGCAGTGTGCTTCTTATCTATTTTATACCTGGAAATACCATGATTAGCCAGCACCGAACATCTGTAGGAGTCACATCACCATAGAAACCGCTTTGCTTGTGCTGACCATTATGGGTTAAGCCATTATGAACATGACTTTGTCTAAGCTGCCCACTATGAGAGCTACAATCACCTTGCCTTTGGTGACTTAGTGCTGCCACCTGGCCCCTGCTACTTTGGGGCCTTGGCATTTCATTCATCCAACGAAGAGCAGTAATCCAACCCTAAGGTCCAGTACAAAGAAAAAGGAGACTACAAAACTCTTCAGATGTGCTGGTGCCCCTGTCACCACTTTGCGTCTTATAGGATTGGTGAAGGGCCTGTCTTCTGGGTCTTCCCACTGTGGAGGATTGGGTTTTACACACATTACCCACACGGCCAATGCAATTTTCCTGAGCCTTAAAATCTCTTCATCATCACTAAGCCAAGAAATAGCAGGCATCTCCAGCTCCTTTTCAGTCGGCCATCTTTTGACAAATGCTTCAGCCAACAATCCAAACAAAATCTTGACACTCAAAAACCCATAACCAAAACACCTGTGTGAGCTTTGTGATTAACTCCAGAATCTCCACTCAGAGGTCCCATATTGTGGGTACATGACAGCTAACCCTAACCATGACCTGTTTTTGCCTGCCCAGCAATGAACTGTGCTATCCTCGTCGCTAGACCATCAGTGCTCAGACCTGGGTAATAATTTACACAGGTCCCCTGTGAAGACTAAAGAGACATACTGTGGAGCCAGGCATCCATCCCTTACTGCCTATTGACCTTTTGCTCTGGTGTGCCTGGAGATCCTAGTGGCCTGCAGGTGAGATAGACCAGGATAATGGGTTGTGAGGTATTAACACTGCCTTTACTGCTGTTGAACCTGCATAAGCTTACGCTGTGGGAAAAGGACGAAAGGGCCTCTTTATTACTAACTTGTGGAAAGGAAAACAAATCTGAGGGGAGAAAAACAATTTTGCTGCCCAGCTGTGGATTCCACACAGCTCTCTGATGTGTGCCTCTATAAAGCCCACCCTGGCTCCATTTCTGTGTGTCACACCGTTTGACTTTAATGCTGCTGTCCTTTGTAAGAACAAATTCATTTAATCTAAGTTTGAATTGACTCTAAGTTTGTGGTCTTTCCCAGTGGATTTGAATGCCATCGCAGTACCCATAGACCAAGCTGATCCACTTTCATCTTTCTTTCACACCCTTACATAATGATTCCATACCCGTAAAATCCATTCCTACACAGATTCCCCAGACTTCTGCTTGAATGAATTAGCAAATTCATTAGTAATGTGGCACCCCTTTCTACCCCCCCAGGAGTCTGCTTTGCCTTAAGTCTGGTTATGGTCTTAGAGGCAACTATTAGTAGGTCCGAAGGGACATCGCTGTGTCTTGCCTGGGATTTCCTTCAAGGAAAGTCACTGAAGACAATGAAGGATTGATTTCTTCAGTCAGAGGCAGAGAAGCCAATAGTTCATGGGGTGTGGACAGGGGTGCATCTTATGCTGAGGGTGGAAAGACTATTTCCTTCAATGACATAAGTCCTTGAGAATCTGAGAGTTCAAAGTTCTCAGACTCAAGGGGATCCATACAGCTTCATCCCAAGTTACAGAATCCCATTTTTTTACTAAATTAATGCCTTTAACCACCTATACACTCAAGGCTGTGGCTTGAGTTCTCATTGTAGTTCAGCCAACATTATTAAGAGGGCTTTGATTTGGTTTTCCACAACTTGATCTCTGGGGCTAGCTGGGGAGAAGATTCTTTTCTAGGGAGCACTTAGAATCCTTCAGACTGCTTATGTGCACCTGGAGCTGGTCAATATTGTAACTTAGTTGTTTTCCTTCACTGCATTCTGAGATTCTAGAAATTGGTTAATCTTTTTGTTTGTTTGTTTTTTGTTTTTTTGTGGGTTTTTGTTTGTTTGTTTGTTTGTTTTTTCGAGATAGGGTTTCTCCGTGTAGTCCTGGCTGTCCTGAAACTCAACTCTGTAGACCAGGCTAGCCTCGAAATCAGAAATCCACCTGCCTCTGCCTCCCGAGTGCTGGGATTAAAGGCATGCGCCACCACTGCCCGGCGAAATTGGTTAATTTTATCACAGAGCTTCTTTTCCCCCTTTGTCAATTTACCTGGAGACACTAGAAACAACCAGTCTACATCATCATTTCCTTACTTTTCCACAAATTGTCAAAAGTTTTATGCACAGAATAACAGGATTCCTTGCTTCTCACAATAGGTGAATCAGGATAATCAAATACATTTGTGTTTATGCGTTCGTTAAATAGCATACATGTTGGGATTTCTGTATTTTCCAAGCTTCTATGAGAGACTTCAGTAACCGTAGGTGTTGACAAATTAAAAGCCTGTTCCAGATACTTAAAAAATTCATCATTGTATTTCTGTTGTTCTAGAACAATTTATATATTGGTCAGGGTTTGCTAGAGCAGTGGTTCTCAACATGTGGGCCACAAGTCCCACAGGGGTCACATATCAGATATCCTGCACATCAGATATTCACATTGCTATTCATAACTAGCAAAATTACAGTTATGAAGTAGTGATGAAATAATCTTGTGGTTGGGGGTCACCACAGCATGAGGAACTGTAATTTTTTAAAATTATTATTTTGATTTAGTATCTCTTTTTTGATACTTTATTTACATTTCAAATGTTTCCCCCTTTCCAGATCTCCCCTTTGCAACCCCCTATCCCCTCTCCCTCCCTCTGCCTCTATGACGGTATTCCCCCCCCACTCTCTTCTTCCCTCCTTGGCATTCCCCTATACTGGGGCATCTAACACCCTCAGGCCCAAGGGCCTCTCCTCCCCCTGATGGTTAACAAGACCTTCCTCTGCCCCTTATGTGGCCAGCACCATGTGTCCCTCCATGTGTATTCTTTAGTTGGTGGTCCAGTCTCTGGGAGCATTAGGGCGTCATACCAGTTGACACTGTTGCTCCCTCCCTGGGGCTGCAAACTTCCTCAGCTCCTTCAGTCCCTTCTCCAACTCCTCCATCTGGGACCTCACGCTCAGCCCAATGGTTGCTGTGAAGTGAATCTTGGGTATTCCAAACTTTTGAGCTAATAACCATTTATCAGTGAGTACATATCGTGTTCATTCTTTTGTGACTGAGTTACCTCCTTCAGGATGATATTTTCAAGATCCATCCATTTATCTGCGAATTTCATGAAGTCGTTGTTTTTTAATAGCTGAGTGGTATTCCATTGTGTAAATGTACCACATTTTCTGTATCCATTCCTCTGTGGAGGGACATCTGGGTTGTTTCCAGCTTCTGGCTATTATAAATATGGCTGCTACGAACATAGTGGAACATGTGTCTTTATTATATGTTGGAGCATCATCTGGTTATATGCCCAGGAGTGGAATAGCTGGGTCCTCAGGTAGTAATCTGTTCATTTTTCTGAGGGTCTGCCAAATTGATTTCCAGAGACGTTGTATCAACTTGCATTCCCATCAGCAATGGAGGAGTGTTCCTCTTTCTCCACATCCTTGCCAACATCTGCTGTCACCTGAGTTTTTTTTTTTTTAATTTTCATATTTTATTTACATTTTAAATGTTTCAGATCTCCCCTTTGGAACCTCCCCATTCCCTCCGCCTTCCCCCTGCCAATATGGGGATATTCTCCAACCCACCCTCCCACCTACCCACCCACTCTCATCTTTCCTCCTTGTCATTCTCCTATACTGGGGGATCTAACACCCTCAGGCCCAAGGGCCTCTCCTCCCCCTGATGGATAACAAGACCCTCCTCTGCCGCATTTGTGGCCAGCACCATGGGTCTCTCCATGTGTATTTTTAGTTGGTGGATCAGTCTCCAGAAGTATCAGGGGGTCAGGCCAGTTGCCACTGTTGCTACCTCCCTGGGGCTGCACACTCCCTCAGCTCCTTCAGTCCTTTCTCCAAGCCCTCCATTTGGGATGTCACACTCAGAACTACTGTTGCTGCGAAGTGACTCTTGGGTATTTCAAACTTTTGGGCTAATAACCTCTTAACAGTGAGTACATACCATGTTCATTATTTTGTGACTGCGTTACCTTTCTCAGGCTGATATTTTCAAGATCCATCCATTTGTCTGCAAATTTCATGAAGTCATTGTTTTTAATTGCTGAGTAGTATTCCATTGTGTAAATGTACCACATTTTCTCTATCCATTCCTCTGTGGAGGGACATCTGGGTTGTTTCTAGCTTCTGGCTATTATAAATATGGCTGCTATGAACATAGTGGAACATGTGTCTTTATTACATGTTGGAGCATCTTCTGGGTATATGCCCAGGAGTGGAATAGCTGGGTCCTCAGGTAGTAATCTGTTCATTTTTCCGAGGGTCCGCCAAACTGATTTCCAGAGAGGTTGTATCATCTTGCATTCCCACCAGCAATGGAGGAGTGTTCCTCTTTCTCCACATCCTCGCCAACATCTGCTATCACCTGAGTTTTTGATCTTAGCCATTCTGACTGGTGTGAGGTGAAATCTCAGGGTTGTTTTGATTTGCATTTCCCTGATGACTAAGGATGCTGAACATTTCTTTAGGTGCTTCGTGACCATTTGAGTTTCCTCAGTTGAGAATTCTCTCTTTAGCTCACTTCCCCATTTTTTGATAGGGTTATTTGGATCCCTGGATTCTAGCTTCTTGAGTTCTTTGTATACCTTGAATATTAGCCCTCTATCGGATATAGGATTGGTAAAGATCTTTTCCCAATCTGTAGGTTGCCATTTTGTCCTATTTATAGTGTCCTTTGCCTTACAGAAGTTTTGCAATTTCATGAGGTCCCATTTGTTGATTCTTGATCTTAGAGCACAAGCCATTGGTGTTCTGTTCAAGAACTTTTCCCCTGTGCCCATGTGTTCGAGACTCTTCCCCACTTTCTCCTCTATTAGATTCAGTGTATCTGGTTTTATGTGGAGGTCCTTGATCCACTTGGACTTGAGCTTTGTACAGGGAGATAGGAATGGATCAATTCACAATCTTCTACATGTAGACCTCCAGTTGAACCAGCACCATTTGTTGAAGATGCTGTCTTTTTTCCACTGTATGGTTTTAGCTCCTTTGTCAAAGATCAAGTGACCATAAGTGTGAGGGTTCATTTCTGGGTCTTCAATTCTATTCCATTGATCTACCTGCCTGTCACTGTACCAATACCATGCAGTTTTTATCACTACTGCTCTGTAGTACAGCTTGAAGTCAGGGAGGCAGATTCGCCCAGAAGTCCTTTTATTGTTGAGAACAGTTTTTGCTATCCTAGGTTTTTTGTTATTCCATATGAATTTGAGAATTGTTCTTTCTAAGTCTATGAAGAATTGAGTTGGAATTTTGATGGGTATTGCATTGAATATGTAGATTGCTTTCAGCAGGATGGTCATTTTAACTATATTAATCCTGCCAATCCATGAGCATGTGAGATCTTTCCATCTTCTGAGGTCTTCTTTGATTTCTTTCTTCAGAGATTCGAAGTTCTTGTCATACAAGATCTTTCACTTGTTTGGTTAAAGTCACACCAAGATACTTTATATTGTTTGTGACAATTGTGAAGGGTGTCATTTCCCTAATTTCTTTCTCAGCCTGTTTATCCTTCCAGTATAGGAAGGCTACTGATTTGTTTGAGTTAATTTTATATTCAGCCACTTTGCTGAAGTTGTTTATCAGCTGTAGCAGTTCTGTGGTGGAGTTGTTTTGGTCACTTAAGTATATGATCATATCATCTGCAAATAGTGATATTTTGATTTCTTCCTTTCCAATTTGTACCCCTTTGACCTCCTTTTGTTGACTAATTGCTCTAGCTAGAACTTCAAGTACTATATTGAATAGATAAGGAGAGAGGGCAGCCTTTTCTAGTCCCTGATTTTAGTGGGATTGCTTCAAGTTTCTCTCCATTTAGTTTGATGTTGGCCACTGGTTTGCTGTCTTTTACTATGTTTAGGTATGCTCCTTGAATTCCCGATCTTTCCAAGATTTTTATCATGAAGGGATGTTGAATTTTGTCAAATGCTTTTTTGGCATCTAATGAGATGACCATGTGGTTTTTTTCTTTGAATTTGTTTATGTAGTGGATTACATTGATGAATTTCCAGGTATTGAACCATCCTTGCATCCCTGGGATGAAGCCTACTCGATCATGGTGAATGATTGTTTTGATGTGTTCTTGGATTTGGTTTGTGAGAATTTTATTGAGTATTTTTGCATCAATATTCATAAGGGAAAGCTTTCTTTCTTTGTTGGGTCTTTGTGAGGTTTTGGTATCATTCTAACTGTGCCCTCATAGAATGAATTGGGTAGTGTTCCTTCTGTTTCTATTTTGTGGAATAGATTGAAGAGTATTGATATTAGGTCTTCTTTGAAGGTTTGATAGAATTCTGCACTGAACTCATCTGGTCCTGGGTTTTTTTTGGTTGGGAGACTTTTAATGACTGCTTCTATTTCTTTAGGAGTTATGGGACTGTTTAGATGGTTTATCTGATCTTGATTTAACTTTGGTAATTGGTATCTGTCTAGAAACTTGTCCATTTCCTCCAGATTTTCCAATTTTGTTGCGTATAGGCTTTTGTAGTAGGATCTGATGATTTTTTTTAATTTCCTCAGAGTCTGTTGTTATATCTCCCTTTTCATTTCTAGTTTTGTTAATTTGAATACTGTCTCTGTGCCTTCTGGTTAGTCTGGATAAGCATTTATCTATCTTGTTGGTTTTCTCAAAGAACCAGCTCCTGGTTTTGTTGATTCTTTGTATAGTACTTTTAGTTTCCACTTGGTTGATTTTAGCCCTTAATTTGATCATTTCCTGCCTTCCACTCCTCTTGGGTGTATTAGCTTCTTTTTGTTCTAGAGCTTTCAGGTGTGCTGTTAAGCTGTTAGTATATGCTCTCTCCAGTTTCTTTTTGGAGGCAGTCAGAGCTATGAGTTTTCCTCTTAACACTGCTTTCATTGTGTCCCATAGGTTTGTTGTACTTTCATTTTCATTAAATTCTAGGAAGTCTCTAATTTATTTCTTCCTTCCTTCCTTCCTTTCTTTCTTTCTTTCTTTCTTTCTTTCTTTCTTTCTTTCTTTCTTCATGACCAAGTTATCATTGAGTAGATCGTTGTTCAGCTTCCATGTGTATGTGGGCTTTCTGTTGTTGTTGTTGCTATTGAAAACCAGCCTTATTCCATAGTGATCTGATAGGAGGCATAGGATTATGTCAATCTTCTTATATCTGTTGAGGTTTGTTTTGTGACCAATTATATGATCAATTTTGGAGAAGGTACCATGAGGTGCTGAGAAGAAGGTATATTCTTTTGATTTAGGATGAAATGTTCTGTCGATATCTGTTAAATCCATTTGGTTCATAGCATCTGCTAGTTTCATTGTGTCTTTGTTTAGTTTGTGTTTCCAAGATCTGCCCATTTATGATAGTGGGGTGGTGAAGTCTCCCACTATTATTGTGTGATTATAGGTGCAATGTGTGCTTTGAGCTTTAATAAAGTATCTTTTATGAATGTGGGTGCCCTTGCATTCAGGGTATAGATGTTCAGAATTGAGAGTTCTTCTTGGTTGATTTTTCCTTTGATGAGTATGAAGTGTCCTTCTTTATCTTTTTTTGATGACTTTTGGTTGAAAGTTGATTTTATCTGATATTAGAATGGCTACTCCAGCCTGTTTCTTGGGACCATTTGCCTGGAAAATTGTTTTCCAGCCCTTTTTTTCTGAGGTAGTGTTTGTCTCTAACTCTGAGGTACGTTTCCTGTATGCAGCAAAATGCTGGATCCTGTTTATGTATCCAGTCTGCTAGTCTGTCTTTTTATCTGGGAATTGAGTCCTTTGATGTTAAGAGATATTAAGTAATATTGATTGTTGCTTCCTGTTATTTTCATTGTTATTTTTATGTTTGTGTGGCTATCTTCTTTTGAGTTTGTTGAAATTACTTTCTTGCTTTTTCTAAGGTGTAGTTTCTCTCCTTGAGTTGGCGTTTTCCATGTATTATTCTTTGTAGGGCTGGGTTTGTGGAAACATACTGTGCAAATTCGGTTTTGTCGTAGAATATTTTGTTTTCACCATCTATGATAATTGAGAGTTTTGCTGGGTATAGCAGCCTGGTCTGGCATTTGTGTTCTCTTAGAGTCTGTATGAGATCTGCCCAGGATCTTCTAGCTTTCATAGTCTCTGGTGAGAAGTCTGGTGTAATTCTGATAGGTCTGTCTTCATATGTTACTTGACCTTTTTCCCTTACTACTTTTAATATTCTTTCCTTATTTTGTATATTTGGTGTCTTGACTATAATGTGATGGGAGGAATTTCTTTTCTGGTCCAATCCCTTTGGAGTTCTGTACGTTTCTTTTATATTTGTGGCCATCTCTTTCTTAAGGTTAGGGAAGTTTTGTCCTATAATTTTGTTGAAGATATTTACTGGTCTTTTAATTTGGGAATCTTCACTCTCTTTTATACTTATTATCCTCAGGTTCTGTCTTCTCATTGTATCCTGGATTTCCTGGATGTTTTGGGTTAGGAGCTTTTTGCATTTTGCATTTTCTTTGATTGTTGTGTCAAGTTTTCTATATCTTCTGCCCCTTAGATTCTCTCTTCCATCTCTTGTATTCTGCTGGTGATGCTTCTATCTATGACTCTTGATCTCTTTCCTAGGTTTTCTATCTCTGGGGTTGTTTCCCTATGTGATTTCTTTATTGTTTCTGTTTCCATTTTTGGATCCTGGATGGTTTTGTTCATTTCCTTCGTCCATTTGATTGTGTTTTCCTGTAATTCTTTAAGGGAATTTTGTGTTTCCTTTTTAAGGGCTTCTACTTATTTACCTGTGTTCTCTTGTATTTCTTTAAGGGAGTTATTTATTTCCTTCTTAAAATCTTCTATCATCATCATGAGATGTGATTTTAAATCTGAGTCTTGCCTTTCTGGTGTGTTGGGGGTATCCAGGGCTCACTGTGGTGTGAGAACTGCGTTCTGATGATGACAAGTAGCCTTGGTTCCTGTTCCTTATGTTCTTGCCCTTGCCTTTCACCACCTGGTTATCTCTGGTGTTAGCTCGTCTTACTCTCTCTGACTGTGGCTTGACCTTCCTGCAAGCCTTGGTGTCAATACTCCTTGAAGACCAGTTCTCTCTGAGAGGAATTTGGGTTTGGAGAGCTGTGGTACAGGGTCAGCTCTGGGGTGCAAACAGAAACCAGAAGGATCTAGTCTCTAGCTGTCCCTTGTTTCCTGTGTCCTGATGGCTCTGGAGGGGATCCCTCTTTATCCAGTGAATTTGAACAGAACTGGTGGTCTTGCCTGTGCTTGAAGGTGTGTCAGTACTCCTGGGAGACCAGCTCTCTCCTGGCACTATTTGAGTATGGAACCCTGTGTCACAGGATCCGCTCCCTGGCCACCGAAAGAAACCAGAAAACCACTCCTCAGTCCCTGTGTTCTGGGGATTCCAGGTGGGTTCCTCTGAGCAGACAGGCTTTTCCATACTCCTGGGAGGCTATCTTTCTCCCAACTCTATTTGGCTATGGAGCCCTGGTGGCCCAGGCAGAGGTCTCCCACCACAGATGGACACCGGAAGGCTCCTTCCGAGGAACTGTATTAAAGGGTCATGGGTGTTCAGAAGTCTGAGAACCACTGCTCTAGAGAAACAGAACTAATAGAATGAATCATGACACCTCTCTCTCTCTCTCTTTGTATATATATATTTGATATATATGTAATATAAATATATAAATTAGATATATCATTCATGTATATGAATATATGAATATCATTCATATATATGAATGATATATCTAATTTATATATTTATATCAATGTATGTAATTTATATATGTAATCAATGATATGGATTACATGCTGTGGTCCAGCTAATCCAACAATGGTTGTTTGCCATTAAAGGGTCCACGAATTCAGTAGTTGTTTAGTTCATGAAGCTGGGTGTCTCAGCTGGTCTTCAGTATGTGCTGGAATCTCAGAGAAGTATTTTCTAATGCTAATGAAATAGTAGACCTGCCAGTGAGAATGAGAGCTAGTAGCCAATGAGCAAGAGCTTCCTTCTTCCATGTTTTTTATGTAGGCAACCATAGAAGGCATGGCCTTGATTTAAGGTAAACTTTTTCACCTACAAAGATCCGAATTTAGAATGTGTTTTCTCACTTTAAATGATTCAGTCAAGAAAAATTCCTCATAGGCATACCCAGCTTTTGGGCTTTAGTTAATTCCTGATAAGATCAAGTTGACAGCCAAGAATAGCCATCATAAGTGGCAATCTCTTTTATCTGATAAGCTATCTCTTCATCCCTATATACGGCATTTAATTTATGAAGAAAAAGGATCCTAGGCTGATTTGTAGGTTTTACACTGAATCATGTAGGAGCAGGCAGGAGATTCAAAGACTTTTAGATGGGCCCTTTAGCTGAGCTCCAGAGACTCTTACCTTCAGAAACCCATACAAAGTACACGGGCATATGGCTGAGGGGAATGGGCAATTACACAGCCATGTGCACTCTATGCATGAACACACACATCCTTGATGATTTATGATAATTTAATGTTCTCCTGGATTTCTGTCAAAGTGATTTTTATCTCCCAGACTGAGTCAGACACAGTGGTCTTACCTGGCACAGGGGGTGAGGCACAACAGGTGTTCAGATGATTAAGGTGTGTATGAGAAAGCAAGACTGTTGGAAAGTGTGCATAGGAGCTAGATCAGTTGCCTGTCAGGGCTGTGGAGAAAACACCTCAGACAGGATTATTCAGGGTATGGAATAATATCCCAAGTCCTTGTTGTTTTATTTGAGGAAAGTGTAACATTAAGAAACTGTTTAGGGGGCTGGACAGATGGCTCAGCGATTAAGAAAGAGCAGAGTGCTCTTCCAGAGGTTCTGAGTTCAAATCCCAGCAACCACCTGGTGGTTCACAACCATCTGTAATGGGATCTGGTGCCCTCTTCTGGCATGCGGGTGAATATGCAGATAGAGCACTTACATACATACAAATAAATAAGTAAATAAATAAATAAACAAACTGCCTAAGTGGGCCAGTTAGATGTTTCAGTAGGTAAAAGTGCTTGCTGGCAAGGTTGAAAACCTGAATTTGAGTTCTGGGACCCATGTATTGTAAGGAGAGATGGCACTTCTGAGAGTTGTCCTTGGGTCTCCATGTGTGAGCCATGGCATGTTCTACCACCCACACTAATAAGCAAATGTAAATTAAATTTTCTAAACAGACAGATGTACAAAACAAAAAGCCCTACAATCTGTAAACAAGACAACAATAACAAAAAACCTGACCCAATGGCTGAGGATATAGACCTGTGTTTAAGTGCGTGCTGGACCCATAGTCTATGAGAACTCAATTTAAACGATGCTGTTTTCCCTTTTTGCTGTTGCTGCTCTTTTGAGTTCTCTCTGTGTGATCCTGGCTGGCCTCCTAGAGATCCTTGTTCCCCTCCCTCCTGAATGCTGGGGATAGAGTCCCGTGCCTCAGACTTAGCTAATCTGAATCTTTTAAGCCTCAGTTTAAACTAACATTTGTAAGCTCCATCTTTGGACCTGTACACTGTGCCTGGGGACACGTTGCTCTTGGTTAAAGTACTGAATGAGAGAAGAATGGGACAGTTTTGCAGAGGCGAGCAACCGTTGCTGGATGAGTGCCAGCTGTTGTTACTACTGCCCACTGCTTGTTTCTTTTCTTTTATTATACCAAGGTGAATAGTCTTTTCTGGTTCTTCTATGCACGTGGTCTCTTCTTCTTCTTCTTTTTTTTTTTTACTTTTATTTTTCATATTTTATTTACATTTCAAATGTTTCCACCTTTCCAGATCTTCCCTTTGGAACCTCCCCATTCTTTCCACCCTCCCCCTGCCACTATGGAGGTATTCTCCCACCCACCCACCCACCCACTCTCATCTTCCCTCCTAGGCATTCTCCTATACTGGAGCATCTAATACCCTCAGGCCCAAGTGCCTCTGCTCCCCCTGACTATCAAGGCCCTCCTCTGCCGCATTTGTGGCCAGCACCATGGGTTCCTCCATGTGTATTCTTTGGTTGGTGGATCAGTCTCCGGGAGTATCAGGGGGTCAGGACAGTTGCCACTGTTGCTGTCTCCCTGGGGACGCAAACTCTTTTAAATCCCCGGTCTCCATCTTCTCTCTTTACTCCACCTTCTTTCTGGTCCCACTTCAGGCTCTCCCTCCCTCTTACCCCACCTTGGTTTGACCCAGAATCAGATGGGCACGAAGCTCATGGTGTACTTTGGTATGATCCTGGTAAACCCCAAGGGTATGGGGGACTCGTTGATGTCTTCTGGTTTCATTGGGGACTTGAAACGGAAGTTCTGCAAGATTGTGGTGAAGAACAGGAAGAGCTCCATTTTAGCCAGGCCATCTCCCAAGCAGAATCGCTTTCCTGAAGAGGAGAGAGGGAAGGAGCACAGGCATGCAGGCAGCTCTCACTGCTGCCTTGCCTCAGTACCCAGTGGGCAGCTGTGTTCTTTTAGGGAGAAGGGGCTGTTACATTGGAGCACGAGGGATCATTAGGAAAGGTTCCGAAGCCTCTTAACTCCAGTGTCCCTATACACAAAGTGGGGGTAACTCATTGTAGGCTGGAGCAATGAGAAGTCCAGACCTCTACCAATTACCAACTATACTCTCAAATGTGGACGCTCTGCTGTGGTCTTATTTATTTATTCATCTAATTATCTATCATCTATGTATCTATCCATCTATCTATCTATCCATCTATTTATTTTTAGTTTTTTTTTAAAGTCAGAGTTTTCTCTGTATAGCCTTGGCTGTCCTGTAATTTACTTTATAGACCCAGGCTGGCATTGAACTCAGAGATCCACCTGCTTCTGCTTCTTAAGTGCTGGGATTAAAGACATGCACCACCACCACTTGACTGTTGTCCCCTTTTAAATGGTCTGAATATGGGGCTGGAGAGATGGCTCAGTTGTTAAGAGCACTGTTTGCTCTTCCTAAAGGACCCAGGTTCAATTCCCAGCACCCACACGGCAGCTCATAATTGTCTGTAACTCCAGTTCCAAGGGATCTGACAACCTCACACCAATGCACATTAAATAAATTATTTAAAAATATAAAGAAAACAAAGTAATCATTTAAAACTGCATTTTAAAAAAAGAGTCTGAAGAATTGCTTGCATGAGCAACTGGGAAATTTGCCAGTCCCCTCTACCCTCGGCCCTGCTCTCTTAAAGAGATCACTGATCCCATTGATTCTTTGACCTGCATCCAGGATGTCTGGTGCTTGGGAGGTACAGGGGTTGCACCTGGTTGCCTTGATGCTAGGTGCATCACAGAAGGGAGCTGGCACGAGCTACTCCTGTTGGTGTGAGCAGTGGTCCAGTAACCCAGTATTTTCTTACCAGTGGAAAAGGGCAGAAAAGCAGGGTTCTTCTTCAACTGTCCCTTGTCATCCAGGAAGTTCTGAGGGTTGAAGTCTTTGGGGTAGGAGAAGAACTTTGGGTCTGTCATCAGAGAACCTAGTATAGGGAACACTTCAGTGCCCTAGAAGAGAGAAGAAAGGAGATTTGAGGATCCTAAAAGGTGCTAGGGTCGGTCCAAATGAAGAGAACTGAAAGGCACAGAGCTGGGGTCTCCTGAGGAAGGGGCATTAAGGAATATGAGTTTTGAGGGATGAGATGTGTGCCTAGGAGATCTGAGCTCCAGGGGTTTGTGTTCTGAGATAGGCTGTTAGAATGACACCAGGCCTTTGCCTCTAGCCCAGGAGTTGAGAGCAAGGCCAAAGAGCAGATAGAACTTGGAGTTCAAGACAATGGGACGAGAAGTTGGGGACATGTGGATGATTCTCCAGAGGCACTAAGTCTAGGAGAGGTGACAGTAATCTAATCAGAGGACCCTGGTGAGGATGACGTGGTAGGTGGGGGATTAGAGTGGAGTTAGATAGATGTAGATGAGAAGGGACCCTGAGTGTCAGGAAGTGGGCTGGAGGCCCCTTCTGGATGGGCACAGTTGCACCTTGGGGAAGAAGAAGCCACGGAAGGTAGTGTTCTTGGTAATCCTTCGAGGAATGCCCAAGGGAGCAAGGTTAGAAAATCTCTGGATCTCATTGATCACAGCCTGGGTGTAGGGCATCTTCGTATGGTCCTCATACTGGGGCTGTCTGTTCATGCCAATCACCCGGTCAATCTCCTCATGGACCTTGGCTGGAAGACAAGGGGAGATGGGGCATTTTTAAAAGTCCAGGGGCCTCAAAGCAGGTGCAATAGTTCACATGTGTAACTCTGTATGTATTACATATCTGTGTAAATGACATGCATATAGACCATTCGAAACATATCTCCATACCTAGATGCTGGCCAGGGTCATTTTATCCTTTTCATGACAGAATCATGGTGGGGAGAAAAAGGAGTCAGGGCAGGGACCAGAGAGCAGGGACCTGGCAGCCAGTGGGAAATCAATTTGGGAATGTCTAATATTTTAACAATTAGTGAGAACTCTGCTTATGCATTTAATATGTCCCTGTCTCTGTATAGCGGGCATGTCTGAGCATCCAGGGACCTGGGAGAGGTGAAGGTCATTGTCAGGTTGGTAAAGGTTGGAGCATCTGGTGTTCCCAACTTCCCTGCCACATGGCCAGCCTCACCCTCCACATCTGGATGCTTCATGAGTAGCAGGAAGCCATAGCATAGCGTGGAGCTGACCGTCTCAGACCCGGCAAAGAAGAGGTTTAATGATGTCATCACTAAGTTTTTAATGTGGAACTCTGAATTAACACTTTTCTCCTGGGGGGGGGGGAAGAGAGAGAGAAAGAGAGAAAGAGACAGAGAGAGAATGAGAGAATACAAATCTATTTATCAGTTTGTCATCCCCTTGGGGAACATTAAGAGTTTTAATTTTCTAAAACTTTCTAGTCATTATTTTATAAATATTTTTATTAATTCTTTGAGAATTTAATTTATTCTATTGTGAATATATTCACACCTCTCCCCCAACCCCTCCCAGATGAACCTCCTTCCATACCCACTGAACCTTGAGTCCTCATTTTTTAGACATATATGTGAAATGCACTTTAAACATATTCCCCTCTATTGTCTTCTATTTTCCATTCTGTTGAACCCTTTCTTATTCCTAATAAGCCTCCTTCCTATTTTCCTGTTTTTTGGGTGTGGTCAACCACTTATAACTAGGCTTGGCTGCATGAGTGTGGGTGAGGTGTTCTTTACTTGAGAAAAGGCAATTTACTAGTAGCCACACTGCTAAGGAATATGATTTCCTCTTCTCTCAACAGCCATCAACTGTGGATTAAGGTCCTCATGGAGGAGAGGGACTCAACAGGCACCACTTCTGGACTTTTCTTTGGATCTAGTTCTCAAAGGATCCAGACCGATGGTGGGAAAGGTAATTTCTGGGTTTTGTGGAGCCTTAGGTTTGCATGAGAAGCTTTGCTCATTTCTCTGTCTAGATGACTGTCACTCATTTCATGGTTGGAATATTTAGAGAGTGAGGAGTAAGAGCTGTGGGAAAGAACCCAGATGCCGTGATGGAGTGTGTCATTAGAGATAGATCTGAGACACAGACCAGAATTTAAATGTCAGTCTCTCCCCCCTCAAACAACCCATAGAAGAACCCCTAACCAGATCCTGGACCTTCGTGTGCAATAGAATTCCATGCCCTTTCTTCTCAGCTGTGAAGGAAGCCCTTTGATATCACATAAAAAAAACCCCAGGTTGCTAGCTGCCTGGAAGTGAGTATTCTGCTAGCAGCCTTCAGATGAAGATGTAGAATTCTCAGCTCCTCCTGCACCATGCCTGTTGGGGTGCTGCCATGTTCCCTCCTTGATGATAATGGACTGAATCCCTGAACCTGTAAGCCAGCCCCAATTAAATGTTGTCCTTATTATTATTTTTTTTAAAAGCAGGTTGCCTGGGCCACTGATGTGTATTGATATGTATTTCCTAATGGATCTACAAAATGCTGGAGAGCATGTGGCTAATAGCAAAAGCCTGAGAGCCACGGAGGCAAGGGTGCACAGTTTTCTGGCTACATGATGTCAGCTTGCAACTCTGGGCACACTTTCTCTCTTTGTGAAATTTAGGCTCTACAGGATCTTTGACAGTAGCTTCAATGCATGCTAAGTAGGTGAATAGCAGGATGTACTGAGAACAGTGTCTCGTAGGGGAATGCTGGAATATTGGTTGGCATGGTAATTTGCTTGCCCATACCCTGGCTTGGATAAGTCTCAAAGATGGAAGAGTGATGTTTAACTATGATTGGGACAATGAGGAGCATCATGGGGACTTAATGGGCCTCTTATTCTCCTTTTCTAGGGTGATTTCCAGCTGCCCTGTTTTAGACGTCCCATCCCCAGATGTTGGGATCACCTCTTGCATGTGGATGAGAAAGGAGTCAATGAAGTTCCGTGGGGAATTGGGGTCCAGGGTACTGTGGTTCTGCTTCACTTTCTGTATCATGAAGTCTTCCAGTTTCTGAGTATCCTTTATGACCTGTTGCTGTGGTCCAGGCAGGTACTTCATCACTGAATGGAACATGTCATAGAGCTGGGGGTGGGAGGAGAAAAGATGGGAATGAGACTTGTCAGTGGCAACGCCCAATGGGAGTGGGACTTGTCTCAAGGCATCTATCCAGGTGCTAATGTATTTATGTGAGGCTGGATTGCAGCACATAGCAACTCTGCTTTATTCTTTAAAGAACTCTTTTTATTCATTTTGTTGTTATTAATTTATTATTATTATTATTATTTTACTTTTAATTATCTGAGTGTGCATGAGTACAGGTGTCTGAAGTCAGATCCCCTAGAGTTGTGAAATGTCCAGCATAGGTACTGGGAACTGAACTTAGGTCCTCAGGATGAGCAGTGCATGCTCTTAAACCATTGAACTGTCACTGAAGCCACAGAGACAGCAATTTTCCAGGTGATTTAAAGAATGAAGATCATTGTCCTACAATCCAGATGAAGTGGATCAAAAGGGGACACTAGTAGACATTCAACTATTTAACCAATTTTTGGATCAGACCATTACTCCAGGCTTCTAGCATTCTGGCCAGGAGTGTCACGGTGACTCATGTATCTAGATGTTTAGTCATCTGGGAGGGCTAAGTTTAGTTGTCTTGACACTTGTTTGAGGTTAGAATCTGTTTTCTACATAGTCAGGACTTCAGCATGGGACGGTTCAGGTTATAGAGTGTGGGACACATGTGTCAGACATTATTTTGATGTAGGCTATGAGTGGCTGGAAAACACTCATATGGGTATTTGGGAAAACATCCAGAGGTCTGTGCTTGGTTTCCTTGGTTGAGGTGCCTGTCTACTCCTGAATTTACATGGGACAAGCAGGTGACTCTTGTGTCATTGTACCAGTGGGATATTTTGGGAGAACAGTGTGTATGGGCTGAATAACCTTACTGGCTTTGGTTTTGCAGAACCAGGTAGGTGTTCAGGAATGGAGGAGGGGACCTGAGGTGATCACTTGTCTCAACTTTCAGGAGGACTACACAGAGGATTTGTTAGAGATTAAGTTGGGGAAACCTGCCCAGGGAAGAGAGCCAAGCACAGGGCTTTGTTCTCAGGTTATTTGAGGTATCAGCGATCATTAGATTCTGAGTACTGGATAGCTCCCATGGGTTCTGATGGAAAGTCTGAGGGTAAAGGCTGGTTTTGAGGGGAGCTCATGTTTGTGGGAATGAGAGTTGGGGTTGTCCTTGCCCTTTGTGGGTATGCCCAATGTGAGACACTACAAGGGCCATTGGCAGAACTGGAGTCTGTTACCTGCCCTGTGGGTGAAGCTGCAAATTTGTTCATTTGACCCATCATCTGCAGCAGTGACAGGAACTCTTGGTCCTCGTAGTCGAAGCGGTCCCCGAAGACAATGGAGCTAATGACATTGGAGACTGATTTGCTCAGGTAGATAGTGGGGTCAATGGGGGCTCCTGAGAGAAGTGACATTGTTGGGAAGACATTGGGATTATGAGGGAGAAGAGTCAT
>JADRCH010000335.1:5957-45154 GCA_019843965.1 Rhynchomys soricoides
GCGCTATCTTGTAATGGCGGATGTGGGTGCTCAGGCGGCTCCCAACACCCAACTCCGAATGAGTAGCTAAGAACCGGACACTAGATAAAACAAAGACCCAGGGGAGAACCAAACACTACCACTCTAGAAGAAAAAAATATGTTTCAGTAGTGTGATTCCTGATAATATTCTGCTATACTCATAGACCAGTGTCTTATTCAGTCATCACCAGAGAAGCTTCCTCCTACATCCGGCAGGAAGAGAGGCGGACACCTACTGGCAGATATTGAGGAAAGACAGTCCTTAAAACACAGACTTCTAAATCAAATCTCCCCCAAAACACTTCAGGCAACCACAAGGGAGAAAGAGTATAATATCCTGAGGGAATGGAGGACACAAGGAGACAAGGCTATCTGAATTAACTGAACCAGGTTCATGTGAACTTGTGAGACTGTAAAATTTGTGAGACTGAAAATTAAAAAAACAAAAACAAAAACAAAAAACTGCTGCCTTCCTTGAGAACTTAACCCCTGACTTTAGGAAATTGCCAGATGTTCTGAACATGCAGACATTTCTGAGAAGTCCCCTCCCTAACGATTCCAAGGATGACCACCTGCCTGCTGTCACCCCGAGCCCTCCCTAATGATTTCAAGGATGACCGTCACCCTGCTATTGCCGGAGACACCTGACCTGAGCCAATTAAACTCCACCACTAATAGAAAGTTCCTAGACCCCCAACCCCATTGTGGTTTCTGAGCTTAAAAGCTGAGCATTTCTGCTGTTTGGGGCTCCACAGGACTGTCCTGCATGAGCACAGTGTTGAGCCCCGGACAGTGTTGAGCCCCAGCGCACGTTGGTATCCCGAATAAAGCCTTATGCTGATTGCATCAAGCCCTGTCTTGGACGGTCATTGGGGCTGCGCATTGCCCGGGGAGCCTATCAAACTCATAGAGACTAAAGCAGTAAGCACATGGCCTATGTGTGTGGGCACCAAGTCCTCTGGTATAGTATAACTTTTACCTCAGTTTTTTTGGGCAGATTTGTCAATGAGTGGGTCTCTTGAGTTTTTTTATTGTTGTTGTTTTTTGCTTGTTTTTGTTTTTTTCTACTGAGAGACAGAAAGCGATTTGATTCAGAAGGAAGGAAAAGTGGAGAGGAGCTGAGAGCAGTGGAGGAAAAGGAAACTTTTCAAAATATATTGGATAAGAAAAGAATCGCCATCATTTTGGATGGATTCTTAGTGGTGTTTTCTGGATTCAGTATTCGAGTATGTTATTGAATATTGTTGCACCAATGCCTGTAAGGGAAATGTTTCTGAAAGTGCCCACAATGACATGAACATACTTCAGCCTCCCAAAACTACAGACATGAGTATTATCAATGTGCCAAACATGATTTTGCAACAATCCTGCATGAGTTAAAGGGTCACAGATATTACATTTTACACAGGAAGGACATTCCACAACTGTTAATGGAGTCTGTTACAGTTGTTGTTGTTGTTGTTGTTGTTGCTGCTGTTGAAAGCCATTTTATCAATGCTGCATGTTAATGAAAGCTTGCATGAAATTCTTGTGTTTCCTTTAGGTTGATGTTTCCTAGGAAAAGAGAACGTGCTAAATTGTATCAGCCTTTGCATTTCCCTCAGACAAATGTCCTGGAATATTAGATTGTGACACAATATGGACAAAATAAACTTGTCTCTAGAGTAGGCAAAAAGAAAAAAAAAATTCATACTGAAGACAAACTCTATAAAAGTAATCAATGCGGTAAAGCCTGTCACTGTCATCTAAATGCAATGAAAGAATTGATACTGAAGAGAAATCCTACAAATATAAGCAATGTTGTTAGCATCAGGTGCATCTCTGGAGGTAGAAGTGAGATAAAGCCAGCTTCTAGGTCCAGTGAGGAGACTCCTCATCTGTAGGCAAAAACAGCACTGCTCCTACTTCTGTTGCCATGGCACCCACCATGGCACCTCTTCCCCTTTCACATGCCTCCCATTGTCATTGCCTGCATAAATGACTCTTCTCCTGTCAACAGCTCCTTCTCTTCTTCTTCCTTCTCACCCCCTTTCAGAAGCTGCCTCTGCCAATGAAACCTCCCACATGAGACATGAGGCTTGGTGTGATTTGTATGGGATTATACCAACCTATTCTGGTATCTCAGGGTTGGAGTTGTTCTAAACAACACATGACAAGAGCTAACCCAGGAAAACAGGTCACTAAAGATACTTCTAAATTGGGATACTATTTTATATAATTCTTATCCTAGATATCAGACTAAGATTTAGGACAATTTCTCTTTGAGGTATTGAAAGCTGCAGTGTCAGGCATTCAGATATAAGAACTGGCAGGCAAACTTTGTAACGTGAAAATAATTAATACTCTTGGTGTTGATTTTAATAGGAATGGAGTTTAAAACTGGGTTTTGTTTTCTAAAGTTATGATTGTGCTCTGGTGTTGCAAAAGAAACTTAAAAATTATAGTTAAACTGCCAGTGTTCCATTGGCTGGGGTTTGCAATTTGGTCACAGCCTCAGGAAAAGCAGCTGGGAACATTTTTGGAGATCCTCTAGCAGGAGTTCCTTTTGTTACACAATTGGTTTATGAGAATGCTATTGCAGCCTGCTGTTCTGGTATTAGGCCATACAGAGCAAAGACAGACTTAGTTGGATAATTTCATCTTTGTGCAGAAATCAGACCCTCATACAATCAGGATCTGGCTATGGCTTGCAGCCTTACAAGGGACCACTGTGCAAGCAATGCTTCCACAGAAATGAGGAAATAAAGATGTTTTAAATGTGGAAGTTTGGGTCATTTTGAAAATGATTGTCCCAAGAACAGAGGCAGGAGTAGACAATCAAGTCATGTCCCAGGAATCTGTCCTTGGTGCAGAAAGAGTAATCTTTGGGCCAGGCCTAAGGAAGTAGGATGAGTTAAGAAACATTTGCATTTGAGTTAATGCAAAGCTCAGAGCAGCCTCTGCAGAAACTTGTGTGGCATTCCTCTTGTTTTGACTAGCCCCTAGAAAAGTGCTTGCTCTTTCCTCAGAGAGGAGAGGTCAGCCTCAGACCCCAAGGCACTCACAGCAGGCGGTTTATCCAGGTGTTATAGATAATGATTATGAAGGAGAAATTAAAATGTTGGCTGCTTCCCCCATGGCATTTATAAGTGTACTAACAAAAGACTTGCTCAACTTGTTTTAGTTCCCTTAAGAGTAAGAGAGGACAAGACGGCTTTGGTTCCTCTGAGGTGTATGTACTGAGTTCAACCTATTACTAATAAGAGACCTAAACTTAATTTAATAACTGAAGAAGAAACTTTTGAAGGATTAATAGACATGGAAGCTGATGTACTCACTCACCTCCAAGGGATTGGTTATTCCATTCATCCAAAACAAAGTTCAAACTTAAGATTTATGAAAGGTTAAGGAGGCTATGGGACTTATGGAGGCATTAGAACCTGGCTTGCCTACTCTAGCTGCCTTTCCAGGAAATGCATACAGAATTATTATGGATTGGGAAGATTGTTTTTATACTGTCCCTTTGCCTCCTGATGATTGTAAAGGGTTTGCTTTTAGTAAGTTTGTAATTTTGAAGAGCCCATTAAATGATTTCATTGGAAAGGTTGGCCTCAAGGAATGGCTAAAAGCCTTAAATTATGTAAAAAATATTTGTTGCTGCTTCAATACAATAAGCTAGGACTTCGAATATTTTGGTGTATATTATTCATTATGAAGGGCATTTTATTAGAATATCCCTCTGAAAGAGTTTTACTAGAAGCCTTTGCTCTTACACAATGAGCTTTAAAATTTTTGGAGTGGTTGTTGCTCCAGAAAAGATTCAAAGGCAACATCTTTTTCAATATTTGGTGCCTCAGGTATATTCTAAACAAACTGTGGCACAGAAAATCAAATAAGAAAAGATAATTTACTTACTTCAAATTCGTTTCAGAGGTTAATAGGAGATATAACTTGGCTTCGTCCTTCTCTAAAACTTAGTACTGGACAATTAAGTCCCTTGTTTGCCGTTTTGAAAGGTGATTCTTGCCCTAATTCACCTAGAGAGTTAATTACAGAAGGTCGAGAGTGCTAGATTTTGGTACAAAAAGCTCTGCAAGAAAGAAGCTCATCTTGATTATATAGATTATTCCAAACCCCTTCAATTTTTAGTTTTTACCTCTGAATATTCCCCAACAGGGGTCTTTTGGCAGCCCGCCCCATTGATGTGGGTACATTTGCAAGCTTCTCCTTCTAAGGTGGTGATGTCTTATCCTCAGCAGTGATACAATTAATCTTCAAGGCTCAAAAACTAGCCTTACAGACTTTTGGTAAGGAACCTAAGGTTATTGTAACACCCTATATACTAAGGAGCAAGTAAAAGTGTTATTCCGGAATGTTCCCAGTTGGGCCACTTTTGTGTGCACTGCCATTAGTCATTTTGATAATCATTATCCTGATAACAAAATATGTCATTTTTAAAAAGTCCATCCGGTTATTGTTCCAAGAATTGTGTCCTCTCATCCCTTGCATAGTGCCCGTTTGCTGTTTACTGATGGATCATCCACTGGAAGAGCAGCTGTAGTGTCAGAAGAAATAGTAGAAATATTAGAAATTTCTGCTAGCTCAGCCCAACTTGCAGAGTTAAAGGCGGTTCAGCTTGCTTTGAGCATTGCTCCTGATGAACCCTGTAATATTTATACTGATAGTGTTTGTCTCCCTTAGAGACTGCTGCATTTGTTGCCCCAATTTGTCCCATATGTTCTTCTGTACTGCAAATTCAAGCTCTTTTATTTTTCTTTTGATAGTATAAAAATAGAGTTTCTTTCATGCATGGGGAGGGGAGCTAAGAGGGTAGTAGAGGCCGAGAAGGGAGAGAGAAGTAAAAGAACGGAGAGTAGAGAAGTGGAGAGGCGGGCCATGACCACGTGGAGAGAGGGGGGAAGGGAATGGGGACAGGTAAGAGAAGGAAGAGAGAGGCAAGAACTAAGAGCAAGTTCAGCTCTTATTTGGCCGAGAAATAGTCCTCTTTTTATAGGACATTCTCTATTACCTGGGCCTTTAGCCCATGGTACTCAAGTAGCGGATTCATTTACATGAGCTATGACTGTCATTGATTCATCTTCTAGTTATGATAAAGCTGTGCAATTCCTTCAAAAATTTCCTCCTAATGCTAATTCTCTTAACTTCAATTGTGGATTGACTTGGGCACAAGCTATAAAAATAGTCACCCATTGTCCTTTATGTGCTCAACTTCTCTCTTCCCCAACATTGGGGACTAATCCACCATGGCATTATGGCCAACAACATTTTGCAAATGAATGTTACCAATATAGGGTCCTTTGGTAAATTGCAGTTACTTCATATTCCCACTGATATGCACTCAGAATTAATTTTGTATCAGCCCATAGTGGGGAAAAATGTGAAGATGTCAAGGGTCATTGCTTACAAGCCTTTGCTTTTATGAATACCCCTCAGCAAATAAAAACTGATGAGTCTGCATATAGTAGCTATCCTTTTGTACTAAATTCTGCAAATATGATATCAAACATAAAACTGGAATTCCTTATAACCCTCAAGGGCAAGCAATAGTGGAGCGTGCACATCTAACAATAAAGAACTATCTTTTAAAAACAAAAATGGGGGACCTGGTATCTCCACATGTTTGCCTTTCCATAATTCTTTATAAATTTTCTACCAGTGGATAAAAATAGTAGTTCTGCTGCTGACAGGCATCGGAAGGACAAAAGACAGAGTGTGGTCAGGTCCTGTGGAAGGACCTGGCTTCAGGAAATTGGAAGGGACCTGACCCCATGTAGGTTAGGGTTAGAGGCTCTGTTTGTGTTTTTCCTAAAGATGTCGAGGGCCCTATTTGCGTTCCTGAGTACAGTGTGTGTCCTGTCACTCCACCGGAGCAAAGTGAAGATGGGGGTTTATGGGAGCTTCATGAAGAACCCACCCGTGTTGATGTCAGTGGGGATCAGCAGCCCAGTTTAGCCTGCTTTTATAACCACCAACAGAACTGTAGGAAAGGCTGCAGCTAAGATAGAAATAGAAAGGATTAATGTTAGCATTGGCTTTAGGTTGGTAGACAGCTTGTGCTTTATTGAGGTATTGAATAGAAGTGAATTAAATGTAACATCTTCTTTTAAAAGTTCCCTGTATTATACTTAGTAGTGTTTCTATAGCTGATTATTCCCATAATTTAACCAATGATTCAATGAATGGATTTAGAAATATTCTTGGCCCTATAAATTTTCATAGAAATGATTCCAACGTTCCTCCACGGCCAGCTCATCAATGTTGGCCTGGAATGTTGACTTTTGATTTACACCTCTTATGGGGGGATTGTGTTGTTCAAAAATCCTGGCTGCTTAAGGGTAGAAAGGATGTATGGTGGTATGGTCACAGACCGCCTCTGAAGAATGGTCCTCAAGAAAGTTCACTTTTCACTATCAAAATCCTAGTCAAGCTGGGGTATTTCCCACTTTTAGTGGCATGTATTTATCTGGGGCCTATACATGTTTAGATTTTGTGCCTTTGGGCCTACAACAGGGAATTGTGTTTAATAGTACTGTTTCCTGGAATAGTAGTGGAGTGTTTGAAAGCTGCTTGAATTTTCAGAATGTAAAAGAGAGTAGAAATTTTTCTATTGTAGCTAGGCCCTATGTGATGACCCCTTTTTTCTTTTTCATGTGGAATAATACTGATTCTAATGTGGAACAGATTCTTAATTGTTCATCTAGGCAATGTTTACTGATGAATTGATGGGAGTATGAAGATGCTGCCTTGGTGGTTCCTGCTCCTGGCATTGTCCCTATGCCCCTGGAAGATGATGGCAAATTTCCTATAACCCTATATCGAGTTAAGAGAGATTTTGGCATCACAACTGTGGTTGTTGCTGCCATTGCTATTTCTGCTACTGCAGTGGCAACCACTGGCATAGCTAATTCCCAATCTGTTGCTTTGGTTAAGACCTTGGAATTGGAGTTTTCAAAATTATACCCAAATGCTATCTGTCCAGAACCAACATATTAATGAGACCTGTGTACCCTCTCTTTCAGGGGAAAAATTTTTTTAACGCCTAAAATTTGCTGGATTCCTGATCAAGGATTGGGCTGGTTTCATGGCGTTGCGTCTCCAGGCTCTTGGCACTGCTGTTATTGGACTCCTTTTTCTGTTCCGCATACGTAAATAAAAACACCAGAGTCAGGCTATTACAAAGCAAGCTATGCTATCATTGGCAGGAGAAAATCCATCAGCCCAAGTGTGGCTCAGTATGTACAAAGAGTAGGCAGCCAGAAATGGGCAACTCTCTGAGGGCTTCCTCCAACCTAAGACAGGGGCTCTGAGTCTGGCAGTTTCCTTTTGACAGATAAGGGGAATAGCTTGTGTTCAGGGTGGCCTAAGATAGGCGCTACTCAAAAAAATAAAAAAGGGGACCTGTTAGGAGCAGACCTCTGTCTCAGGAATGTTCTTCTTGCCTAGCCTGTTTACTATTACCTTGCAGTTTGTCCCAGAGCACAGTACACAATGAGTCATCTCTCGGGTCTGGGTTCAGCCTTGAGTTGTGATCTGTTTACTTCCCTTTTGGTAGTTTTCCACTGGGGTGAGAGGGGGTTGGGGGAGAGTACTTAAGGTAAAGGAATAAACGAAGCTTCGATATTCTGCTTGAATGAATGACCCATGTCTGGGGGGAACTATCCCAGGATTCACCTCACATTTCTCAGCCTGAAAGAAAACCTTCATCCAGAAATTAGGTTCCCACATGTTCTCAGAGTGATGCATGGGACTAGACTGCTGCCTCAGCCCAGAAAGTTTCTGGATCTGAGAACTTAACGTTCATACCCCTGGAAACAAGGAGGAACCTAAGGGATCTTATTTGGGGCTCCAGGCATTGGCAGAGGGGAGGCTATTGATGGCCAGGTGGGACACCGGGGTAAATTAACAAGAAAATTGAGGAAAGAGGAAAGTGTATGTTGAACTCAGATGTCTTGTGCTTAGAGGGTGACTTCCATGGTCGTTAGGCCACAGCTGTATGCCCACACAATGTCTCCAGGGGAGGAAGGTCATTCTGGTGGTATGGGGGGGGGGCAGTCCTCCTTGTGGATTGCCCTGGTGCTATTTGCATTTTAATGCTAACTCTGCTTCCTCAAAGGGGGCTTCCCTGATGGGGAATCAATCAAGTACCCTGGTGATTTCATGTGAACCTTCTGAACCTTCTCCCCATTTTATTGGTCAAATAGAGGCTAGAGCCTGTGATTAGACAAGGAAGGGAAATGGCACTGCGGGTTTTATGGAGAAAGGAGAGAGGAAGGAGGAGAGGCAGACAATGTGGTGGGAGAGACAGAGGAAGACAGAAGAAAAGGAGGTGGAAGGAAGATGGAGCAGAACCATGTGGCCTGGAGAAACTGCAAAAATCAAGGTATCTCATACCTGGGAAATACTGCTGCATAGTGATAAATCTGCCCAATCAAGGCATGCAGCTTATAAACATTGTAACTGAATTGTTTGTCCTTTGCATGGTCTAATTGGGGTTGGAGATTTACCGCAACAAATTGTTGCCCAACATATTGTTTAGAGCCCATCTAACCTGAGATAAAAGTCCATTGCCCCTCTCTCACCCCCCAAAACACAGCTCAGACCATGATCTAAGGCTTCAGCATCCTGCATATTGAAAGCTGACTGGGTCAGAAGGGCCTACAGAGGCTCCCTTCCCAAGCCCTATGCAGGCAGCTATAGCCAGGGTGAGCACCTGCAGGCTTGAGATGGACTTGGACAGCACCATGTTGGATTCCCAGGGAGGGACAGGGGCCCTGGACAGCAACTGCATGGGAGGTTGTTTTCTGGCAGACACAATGAGCTGATGGGGTATCTAAGACTGAAAGGGCATTTCTGTGCTCACTCCCCCCATATCCTTGAGTCTCCACAGGACATTGGATAGCTAGAAATCTCTCCCCACTGCTTCTGATGCAGGCTGCCTGAGATCAGCACACAAGTACACACTGCCAGCTGCAACCCAAACAAAAGACAGAGGGCCAGCTCAGAAGCACAGAAGCTGCTCATCTTTATACAGTCAGCCCCTTCCTGTGAATAAAAGAATCCAAGAGGACTGCAGTGTCCTAAATCAAACAGCAGAGTGAGACAAATGTACGGAGGGCTCCAGATCAGGTGATAAGAAACATACATTGATAATAAAGATTATATATCAAAATTTCAACAAACGAGAAGCTAAAACTATGGAAGCAGGGCCTAGAACAGAAGATACAGGAATTTATAGAGCAGCATGAACAACAGAAAGTGAAACTTAAGACTTGGCACTGTGGTCTAGAGGAAACACTAGAATTGAAGACATAGGAATTTATAGTTCAATATAAGAGACAGAAAGACAAAAATGAAGGTGGGAGACAGGAGCTAGAAAAGATGCTAGAGCAAAGGATATAACAATTCAAAGATCAGGTTGAGCAGCAAAGAAATATAAAGATAATTGGAAGCAACTCTTGTAGAATAACCTGTTAAAATTAGTCAATCAAAATAAAATGGGCAGTAGATTATCAAAATTACAATATAAAGAAATATTTAAAATGTGGAGGCAGAACCTTGAAAAGAGAGTACATGAACTCAAGGACCAGGAGTAGTGACAAAAGGAGAGATAGGAAGCATGGCCACAGTCTTTAAGGGAGGAAGTTAAATTGTCAATTATGGAAAATATTCAGGTAGAGACAGAAGATAAAGCCAATCAAAGTTTATTAGAAAACAATCTTTAGTATATCTGGTTAGTACAGAACAAAAATATCCAGACAATGATCATCCACAGGGTTATTAGGAATTTGAATGGCAACCCATGGATGTGTAAGAGCAGAGAAAATTTAAGGAAAATGTCACTAATTTTGGAATGCATTCACCATTAGTACAACAAATTCTGACTTCTTGGACTATTAAAAATAGTATAGCCCCCCAAGATTGGAAGGATATGGCATAAGCAATGCTAGAACCTGCATCTCATTTACAATTTTTCTCATGGTGGAGAGAAGAGATGGAGGAAATACAATGAGAAAATAGAGCTGGGGCAGAGAGACTTCCAAAGATCAGCTGCTTGGTGGAGGTTGCTTTACTGAAATAGAGGAGCAGGCGATATATGATAAGGAAATTATGGCATTGTGTCAAATCTGGCACATGAAGGTGGTTGGGAGGTCTCAGAGCAATTAAAAAGATTATTCAACCAATGAGTTCCTTGCAGCCTGGAATCCCATTGCCTTCTTTGTTGCCTAAGAAATGGCCTATCATAGTGATTGATCTAAAATATTGCTTTTTCACAATTCCTCTACATGAATGTGATAAGGAAACATTTGCTTTCTCAATACCTTCCTACCTTCAATAGAGGCTGCCCAATAAAAAGATATCGTTGGAATGTCTTGCCACAAGGAATGTTAAATAGCCCTACCTCTGTCAATATTTTGTACGACAGCCATTGGAGTTGATTCACAAACAATTTCCCCAATTCATTATTTATCATGATATAGATGACATCCTATTGGCTGATTCAGATATCCTGGAAAGAATGTTTGATGAAGTTAAAAAAACAAACAAACAAACAAAAAACCTTGCCTTGATGGGGATTGCAAATCACCCCTGCAAAAATGCAAAGAAGGGATTCTATTACTTATCTAGGATATATAATAAGTCTGAAAAAGGTTAGGCCTCAAAAGGTGCAAATCAGGGAAAACCAGTTAAGGACTCTTCATGAGTTTCAGAAGTTATTGGGAGATATTAACTGGCTGTGGCCTGCAATTGGCTTGGCCACGCAAGTGCTATGCAATTTATTTCAAGCCTTACAAGGTGATAAATATATAAATAGCCTGAAGAAATTATCAACTGAGGCTGAGAAGAAGTTAGCTGTGGTAGAAAGAAAATTGCAGGATACACAACCAGTTCATATTGATCCAAAATGACCTATATCTTAGTTATCTTACCTTCTACTCATTGCCCTACAGGAATTCTCATACAGAGGGAAGATTATATATTAGAGTGGATATTTTTAGCACATAAACAGAGTACGAAATTAAAAACCTACATGGAGAGGGTGGCTGAAGTGATACTAAAAGGAAAAATGAGACTTCAACTATTAGTTGGGATGGATCCAGCTGAAATTGTGGTACCTTTTACTAATGCAGATATAGCCTCATTATAGGCACAAGATGAACGTTGGCAAATAGCAGGCAGTAATTTCTTGGAGAGATTAACAACAGATACCCTAAAAGCAAGTGACTTCAGTTCATGCAAAGTACTACTTGGATTCTTCCTAGAATAATAAAGGGAAATCCAATATCTAGAGCCCCTACATTTTACATGGAGGCTAATAAACCAGGAAAGACATATATAAATAAAAATATGTAAGTAAGGTGGCTGAGAGTCCCTATAAATCAGTTCAAAAATCTGAATTATGTGTAAGACTCATGGTTTCTCAGATTTTCAAGAGTCTCTTAATATAGTAACTGACTCTCAATATAAAGAAAGGGTTGTTTAACACATAGAGATTTTGATATTATCCAGGATGATTCTGAATTGACTTCACTATTTATACATTTACAACAAAGAATCAGAAATTCACTATATATAACACACATAAGATCCCATACTGGTTTGCCAGGCCCTCTGGCATAAGGTAATAGTGAAATTGACAAGCTATTGATATGAAGTGTTTGGAATTCCATAAAAACACCATGTTAAAAGCAAAGGTTTAAAGAAAGAATTCTCTATCACAAGAAATACCATCCACTCTCCCCATGTCTCTTCAATATAATACTAGAAGTTCCAGCTCAAGCAATAAGGCAACTAAAAGAGATCAAGGAGATACAATTTGGAAAAGAAGAAATAGTGATTTTTTTTTCTATTTTCAGATGATATGATACTATATATAAATGAGCCACAAAATTCTACTAGAAAATTACAGTTGACAAATATTTTAGCAAAATGTCTGCATACATAATTGACTTGAAGAAATCATTAGCCCTCCTCCACACAAAGTGATAAACAGGCTGAAAAAGAAATTAGGGAAACAGAACACTTCACATTAGCCACAAACAAAATAAAATACCTTCATTTACCTCTAACCAAGCAGATGAAAAAATGACAAGAACTTCAAGTATCTGAAGAAAGAAACAGGAAGATATCAGAAGGTGGAAAGATTTCCCTTGCTTATTTATCAACAGAATAAACACAATGGATATGTCCATCTTACCAAAAAGCATTCTAGAGATTCAGTGCAATTCCAGTCAAAATCACAATACAATTCTTCACAGATCTTGAAAGAAAATTTCTCAACTTCATAAGGAAAAGCCAAAAAACACAGGATAGATAAAATATTCCTGAACAACAACAACAAAAGAACTTCTGGAGGTATCAATATCCACAACTTTAAGCTGTACAGCAAAAAAATAGTAATTAAAATTTACATGGTATTGGTATAGAAATAGATAGGTGGATCAATGGAATTCAATATAAGACTCAAAAATAAACCCACTCACCTACGGACACTTAATTTTTGGCAAAGATGCTAAAACCATACAATGGAAAGTGGAGAGCATCTTCTATGAATGATGCTGGTCACACTGGATGTCTTCATGTAGAAAAATGCATATCGATATATATTTATCACTCAAGTCCTATGAATCAAAGACCTTATTGTAAATCTATACATACTTAATCTAATAGAACAAAAAGTGGGGAATAGCCTTGAACTTGTTGAAACAGGAAACAACTTCCTAAACAGAACATTAGTGTCTATGACACTAAGGTGAAGAATTAATAAATGGAACCTCATAAATGTGAAATGCTTCTGTAAGTCAAGACAGCATCTACAGGATCCCTATAGATTAGGAAAATATCTTCACTAGCTCTACATCCAACAGATGAGGACTCCTGCTTCTAAGTAGAATAGGAGGACATTGTGTGAGGGGCTACTGGGAGGAGAGGAAGGGCTGATGTTGGGATCTAATGTGAATAAAAATTTTCAATCCAAAAGATACATATGAAGAAAAAGGAAGACATTTATTTACATGGAAAACAGAAAACAGAAACATAACATGTGAACATGAACATACTGTTTGCAGCATGAAATGAGGAATGTCTAAGGAATTCTCCAAATATTTCAGACCAAAAACTAGAAACATGTATTTCCCTAATTTTTCAATACACTACAATTACATTATATTACAAATATCATTTAGGACATTTATTAACATACAAAGTGGTAGATTGGTTATCTCATCATTCACATGCACAGTTCTGTAAATTATAAATTCCCTAATATTTACTCTTATATAGAAAGTAAATCAAATGGACATTAGAGAAATCCTGGAAATAATAAACCTTGAAATAGGAAAATAATATTTAATATAGTTTCCTGCAGAATAATTATAGACAGAATATGAAGCACAAATTTGTACCATCATTTTCCATAATTTTTCAATATATTTTTTTAAATTTTAGATTATCAGTTTTCAGAGCATATGTGTATATGTTCTGTGTCTGTTGCCAACTGCATTCTGAAAAAGGCATCAGAAGTCCAAAACTGACATTTAGGATGGTTGTCATCTATCATGTGGGTTTGGCATTGAACCAATATTCTATTTAAAAGAAAAGCAATCTTTTAACTGGTACATCATCACAACAGCACTTCAAAGTAATGTGCCATTTCAGTCCTAGTCTCCTGAAGCCCTGTTCATCCTTGCCTCAAAACCTTTAAAATGACTGGTACTTTTGCTGTAGTCTCTTTACACTGCACCTTCCAGGACTCTTTGTTCTGCTTCTCAGTTTACATAGTTATGCTTATCACTGAGCTCTGCTCATGAGAAATATATTCTACAGAAAGTACCTGGACTTCTAACAGTGCTTTGCTCAATAGATAAAAGAGAAAACAATGTAGAAGATTCTATATAAGACTCCTCAGTTTCCATAGTTTTCGGATTAGAGAAAATCCTTATGAGGCACTTTTAGCATAACTTGAGGCCCACATTTAATCCCAGGTCAATAAAAAACCAAGGGTGCAGTTGGGACTAAATGACTAAGATGAAGGTAGTGTAACAGCTATGAATTCCTGAAATTTTCATGGAACCAAATATGAACAATGATGTACACCTCCAGTAAGGAACAACATGAAGAATTAACAGAGGATCAACCAATGTTCCCTTCTCCTCTGAGGATCTCAATTTTTCTCTGTGAGATGTAACAATCATTCATTCAAAGCTCATATACTTGCAGAGTGGTTTCCTGTTAATACAGAAGAGGAAGAGATAAAGCAAGATAACTATTCTCACCCATAAAAGTCACACAACTGTAGTTTTTCAGCACCCAATCTCAGTACAAAGCAAGATAAACAGGGTCTAAGTATTGAACCTCCACTTAAGAAGAGTCCATAGCCACAGCCATGACTGTCAAGAAATCTTAAATGACAACAATAGTAGTCAGTGTCTCTGCCAGATGTCTTCTTGCATCACTTTAACCACAGTACCAAGAAGGCAGAGCCAGACAGATGCTTCTTGAGACCTGACTTGGTGTACAACGTGATTTCTGATTGAGACAGGGAAAAGAATCTTACTCAATTAAAAAATCAAAAGAAATCAACTGCGAGCAACCTTAGCCATATTGTGTGAGGGGTAAAAGGTAAGATATGTTTTCATTGTGCACAACTTGAAATTTTTCCATGAATCTGAAAATCACTTCAGATTTGGGATAATGATCTCTCAGTCATCATGCAGTGAGGCTTAGATACATTGAACATGTGAAATTGGAATCTAGAGACGGTCCTGCTGGTTGCAATCTCCCGGCTGTTAAGGGCTACTTCAGACACCTAACTTCCAATTAATTGCCTGATGTGTGTGAGTTTCAACATTCCTGATGCAGCAATTGACAGAAAATACCTACTTGAATGCAAGAGCCTCTACTGTTTCTACTCGTAGTTGGATTCTACTAATGATGAGGTCCTGTGTGAACAAATTCTAGTACTGAGAGAAATGAAATAATGTCACTCAGTAGTTTCACACAAGTTGAAGAATGTCCTTAATTTTTTAAATCAAGGAAAAATATGTAGTGATATGGATTTGTTCATTGGAATAAAGGATTTTTTTTCTTAGATCCTAATTTTCTGAGACTTCCTGAATAATAAGTATTCTAATATAATGCTTTAGCTTGGAGTAAAGAAATTTTTTCATCTATTTTCAATACTTCCAAATGTCTTTCTAGGATGTTTAGATTTCTAAACTGTTCATGAGTATGTACCTCATAGGATATTTCTTTATAGATTTACAGATTCATGATATTTATATGAATGAACTCATACCTTAATAGTGAGTTGTTTTTGTTTAGAATGTATATTCTGAGGTGTGTAAATGTGAGCATCCTGTAGATGTTTTAAGAAATGAATGGAAATCTAATTCATTCTTTGTGGTATACTGGAGTATTAAGACACAACAGGATCAGACACCATGATGTTCTGTAATATGTGTAAATGGGTAGCATTTTTCTGAGACTTATAAGAGCTTTGTTCAATAAATGGGTATTAATGACTTCAGAGCCATACAGGGACACAGTACAGTCTAGATGGCTATCACTGAAAATGAGGAAACTGTATTTTCATTTATTCTTTGGTAGACTTTTCTCTCATACTCCTTTGAATTCAAGTGAGAGAGCAGGCTTACTGTTGACGCTCTGAAAGTTTCTAAATGTTTTCTGTTTTGAGCCTTTTAATCTTAACCTAGTGCTACTATGGCTGTAAGCCTGGAGCACTGAACAGATTCTTCCCTTTTTTTGTTTTTTTTGTTTTTGCTTTTTTGAGACAGGTTTTCTCTGTATAGCCCTGGCTGTCCTGGAACTCACTCTGTAGACCAGGCTGGCCTTGAACTCAGAAATCTGCCTGCCTCTGCCTCCCTGAGTACTGGGATTAAAGGTGTGCGCCACAACTGCCCAGTGATTCTTCCCTATTTTAGTGAACAGAAATCATTTCAGATACAGTGTTTCTAACTTTTGTAATGCTAAACATAGACATAGTATTCAAATGATTCTTAGGTGGGCAGACTAAACTGAAGTTGAATGATTTCTCAGTTCTAAGACAATTGGAAACATGTATTTCACTATGTTTTTAAGCAACCCCGTGACAGGGTCACTACAACCCCAAAGGAATTGTTATCCACCAGTTGAAAACCACTAATATTAAGTTCATGATACAGGTTTGCAAAAATATCGATGACTTCAGCATATGTTTTATGTGAGACATTTATTAGGAAGATGCAACATATACTTATCTGAGTATCCCAAGAGCAATTTGAAAACAACTACATCAAACTTGTTGACTCTACCAGTTTTCTTGGAGTAATTTACAGGACAGTGGGGAAGGAGTTTTTGAACAGAGGACCAGACACTCATAGTCAGTTGTTACCCTATAACGTGAAACAAGCATTTGATCAAAATGAATACTGGACACTTGAAGCACACTTCACATCTGTAGGCCTATTTATAGGATATGAAGATGCAGTCTTGGTGGTTCAGTTTGCCAAATACTCTTTGAACTATAATTTTTCTGAATTTCTTCATTTGAATTATATATATAGAATGCTGCCGATTTTATTAGATAATTTGAGGGTTGTATTAAAAACCTTAGATAGTTTCCTTTTGAAATCTGCTCAGAAGGGAGGGATAGGACCTAGTGATTGTTATATGTGTTGAATAATAACACAAAAAGCACATTAATAGCAGGAATCTTTCCTAAAATGATTTTCTTAAATTTTTAGTCTAAGGTGAAGTCATATCAGGGAGATTACCAGCTATTTATTAGCTCCTCCTATGGTAGATCCTGACACCTCAGCTTCAGTTCTCCCATCATAAAACCAGTTCCAGTCAAGTAATAATTCTTCACCCCTATTCCAAATGTTACCCATTGTCAGGCAGTCCTACAAGGTGTCCTGCAGCTGAAGAGAAGTTTCCTTTGCCTCCATGGTACTGTCTTAGTCCTGGGGGTTCCTAAAAAGTAGCCACTGGAAATTCCTCTAGGAAAGGGACTCAGGTTTCTGTAGGTTGGAGGGTAGTGTGGCTCTTACGCTGAGGAATGTTCTAGATCCAGACAGCCTCTGTTTCCTTGGTTTTCAAATATGATATGGGGATTTTCCCTGAGACAAGGACATGCATCCTCCAGACACTTCATGTGTTCTCTTCCACGTAAGTCCAACAGTGCCTGTACCTGGTCCTATTTTCTCCACCTTCACCATATGCTTGTTGAGCCATAGACAAGAAGTACGAGCATAAATTGTTATAGAACGAAGACAATTATATTGTGTGAGGGGGGAATGAGTTGTGTTTTCATTGTGCACAATTTGTAATTTTACTGTGACACTGGAAATCTCTGCAGATTTCAGAAAATGATCTCTAAGGCATGAAGCAGTGGTGCTTAGATCCATTGAATGTGTGAAACTGGAATCTCCAGGGAATGTCTAGTTGGTTGGAATTTTGAGACTTTAAAGTGCTATTCGAGACACCAACCTTTCAATTGCCTGATGGGTGAGCTTTCAACATCCCTAATGCTCCAATTGACAGAAATTATACATAATCATTTTAAAGCAGGGCCCTATATATACAAATGGTTCTATTAAAGATGATGTCAGGTTTCCACAAATATCAATATTGAGAACAACTTAATGTCATCACTCAGTAGTTTCTCATAAGTTCAACAATTTCCTTATATTTTAAACAAGGGGAAAATTATGTTATATAAGGATTTGTTCACTGTAACATATCACTTTTTCTAAGATCCTAATTTTCTGAGCCTTCCTGAATTTTGTATAAATATTCTGATACAATGCTTTAGTTTGGAATAAAGACATTTTTTGTCTTTTTATCCATACTTCCAAATGTATTTCCAGGATGCTTGGGGTTTCTACCAAGTATAAGCATGTACCTCATCTATTATTGATAGGCTATCTCATAGGTTCATGTTATTTGTATGAACTCACACATGAAATTAAGATGAAGATAATACATTGATATTAAGTTGTTGAGCATTTCTTCAGGATGTACATTGTGGGATGTTTAAAATATTAGCATTCTGGAAATGATTTATGAAAAAAAAAAGGAAATACAATTCACTCATTATGGTAGAATGGAGTGTTAAGGCACAGCACTGCAGGACACCAAAATGATCTGGAGTATGTGCCAATGGGTAGCATTGTTCTGAGTGTTGGAATTGGAGAATTGGAATTTGGCTCAATCAAGTAGTATTAAGGAGTTTAGAGATATGTAGTTACACAGCACAATGAGTGTCTATTCCTGAAAATGATGATGCCATATTTTCATTTATTGTTTGGTAGACTTTTCTCTCATATTCCCCTGAATTCAAGAAAGAGAGCAGACTTATTGTTGGGGCTCTACAAGCATCTCCATTTTCTCTGTTTCAAGGCTTATAAAATTAACCTTCAAGTACTACCTACGGCAGTAAGCTTGGTCCATTGAATAAAATCTTGCCTATTTTAGTTAACACAAATCATCATCTCTTAATACTGTGTTTCCAACTTTCCCAAACTTTTCCTAGTGTTTCCAAGTTTTCAAAACTGACATACAATTCAAATTATTTTTATGTGGGCAGACTCACACAGAGTCGAATGAATGAATTCTCAGTCCTAAGACTGTTGGAAATATGTGTGTTTTTCTTTGCTCTTAATCAATCCCTGTGACAGGTCATTCCAACCCCCCCAAGGGCATTGTTATACACACATTGAAAGTCACTAGTATTAAGTTCATGTTACAAGTTCACAGAAAATATTAATGGCTTTCACATATGTTTCATGAGAAACATTTCCTGGAGAGACATAACATATATTCATCTAAGCATCCCAAGTGGAAATTGAAAATAACCAAGTCAAACAATTAATGGATGGGCTTTATTGGATTTAACTACAGGGCAATGACGAAGGAGTTGATGTCCAGAGCACAAGGGACTCATAGTCAGTTGTTATCCTGAAACTTTAAACAAACATTTGATAGGGGTTATGGATGCTGGGTACTCCAAGCACACTGCATATCTGTAGGCATCTCTATAAGATAAAGAACATCTTATTTTGGTGGCTCAGTGTATCAAATCCTCTTTTAAGTATAATTTGTCCAAATTCCTTCATGTGAATTAAATACAAGGAATGCTGTCAGTATTACTAAATACTTTGAAGGGCGTATTACATACCTTGATTAGTTTTCCTTTTGAATGGCTTATTTCAGTTTCAAAGAAAGCATCCAAAAAAACTATATTCTTCTGGCTTTGACACTTTGTCTTCATTTTGTAATATTTGAAAATGAGCAAGTAAAAGTTTTAATGAACTCTTTCCTACATTGTCACATTTTCAGAGTTTTTTTCCAGCAGAAATAGTTGACATTATCTAAGATTTGAACATGGCATGAAGGTTTTCACAAGTTTTTCATACTTAAGATAATTCTCTAATCTAGACCCTCAAGAGTTGCAAAGAATACAGCCTATATAAAACATATGCCATTTTCCCCCCAGTGGAATCATTTTTCTCACTATAAATATTCCGGCTTTTTTTGTATCTGAAGTAAGTCAGTGATATTTCCTGAGACAATGGATTCGTGAGGTTTTTCTTCTATATATTTTCTCTGTGGCATATATTTTCTGAAGAATTCTAAAATGACCAATCTTGGTAAAGGATTTTTCTCATTCACTGCAATTTCTAAACTTTCTCTATTATATGAATTCTCTGATGCTTTTTAAGACTTCTATTTTGGGTAAAGAACTTGTTACATTCATTACACTTGTAAGGTTTCTCTCCTGTATGAACTCTCTGATGACTTCTAAGTTTGCTTCTGCAGATAAAGGATTTGTCACATTCGGTACATTTGTAGGGTTTCTCCCCTGTATGAATACTCTGATGCTTTCTAAGACTACTATTTTGGGAAAAGCACTTGTTACATTCACTACACTTGTAAGGTTTCTCTCCTGTATGAACTCTCTGATGACTTCTAAGTTTGTTTCTGCAGATAAAGGATTTGTCACATTCAGTACATTTGTAGGTTTTCTCCCCTGTATGAATTATCTGATGAATATTAAGACTGAACTTCTGAGTAAAGCATTTCTCACATTGTATACATTTATAAGGTTTCTTTCCTGTATGAATTCTCTGATGTACATTAAGATTGGATTTTTGGGTAAAACATTTGTCACATTCACTGCATTTGAAAGGTTTCTCTCCTGTATGAGTTCTCTGATGAATTCTCAGATAAACATTGTCGGTAAAGCGTTTGTCACAATCACTACATTTGTAAGGTTTCTCTCCTGTATGAATTCTCTGATGAATATTAAAATGGCGTTTTTGAGTAAAGCATTTGTCACATTCACTACATTTGTGAAGCTTCTTAACATTATTGTTTTGATTCAACATCAGTTTATATTTTGAAACAAAACCATTATTAAATTCTGTGTTGTTGTTTTCTTTCTTCCCTCTCTGTATTCCTTGATTTAGATTAATGATAGAGCACTCATTTAAATACTTTGTACAGTCTTTATAATTGTAAAATTGTTTGGTTTTCCCAGTTTTGTGTATTTTCTGCTTTGAGAATTGAAGAAAGGTATCACTATAGTTAGTTTTATAAGCTGTACATTGGATGGATTCATTAATCATTTTGCTAAGCTCATTACACATATAAGACTTCTCTTGTATATTCACATGCTCATGGACAATGCACTCTGTGTCTTGATCTACAACCTTCCCATGTTTTCCACATATGAGGTGAGTTTCTGAAAAAGTACAAACAGAGATGACAAGAATTACTGTAATGGGGATAAAAAGGTTGAATAGTGGGTGTTTGCTGATGTTTCAGAAAAACTAGACCTTCTCAAGGATTCATGCTCTCAAGAGTTGTTTTCTTTTTTCATAATGATTACATGGATACTCAGAAGACCTTCAATTCTTATCTACATCAACTGACTGGAAATGATAATACCCTTCTAAATCTTGTTCTAAAAACTGTACTTTGCAGAAGCTACGACAAATAAGTGATTGATTAGTATTGAACTTTCACAGAGTAGATCTCTGAACAATGTAACTCTAATTTTTTATTACGACTTGATTCATAGTGACACTGTGAAGTGTAGTCAGCTAGAAATTCATGATGTAAAATGAATCCTCTACATGTGCATTTTTCAGCATCCAAAATGCTAGGATAAAGATCATTCTGTATCAGTACTAAGTACATGGACCACATGTCAAAATGCAAATAAATAAGAAAATAAAAATTCTACAAACTAACAGTTCTGTATCCACTAAAAAACTATAGCATTATTAAAAATCATAAATGAGGAGATTGCCAGCTTTTCTGGGGACACTGCGGTCTTGGGACTTCCAAGAGGTATGCTGCATGCAAGGCAACTTTTAAAGTACCTTCCTGGGCAATCCCACCCTCTGGAAATCCAGTGGTCTTGTGACCCATCACCCCCCATAATCCCTTCTCCCCAAATTCCATCTTCCTAATGGCTGGTCCCTTCTGCCTGGGCAGAACACCAGTTTGGCTGCACCTGTAAAGGCACCACATTCTCAAATCCTCCAGGAGGTCCACTGTATTCAGGGGAACTGTTCTGCTGCACACATGGCAACAGACCCCATTGTCTGAATAGGAAAACAGCAACATGCCAGGCAACAGCATGACTGCTCGTCTGAAGACCCAGTAGTCTGAAGGCCTTATAGGAAGTCTGCTACAGCCAAGGACAGGCCTACCAAGAAACTGGAAGCAACCCAGGGACAAAAGAGGAGGGCAACAGACAAAGATACCCAGACCAGCTAGCACCACGGATAACCACGTGTTGAGAAGCAAACACAAGACCATAAGCAACAAAAGCCAACATACATCGGCATAATCAGATCCTGGTTCTCCTCTCACAGTAAGCCCTGGATACACCAACATACCTGAAAATCAGGAAGCTTACCTAATATCCTATCTCTTGTAGACATTAGAGTCCTTTAAGGAAGATATAAATAACTCAATAAAAGAAATACAGGAAAACACCGGTAAACAGGTAGAAGCCCTTAAAGAGGGAACAAATAAATCTCTTAAAGAAATACAGGAAAAGACAATCAAAGAGTTGAAGGAATTGAACAACGGGGTCCAAGACGTAAAAGTGGAAGTAGAAACAATTAAGAAAACACAAATTGATGCAACACTTAAAACGGAAAAGTTGGAAAGATGTCAGGAAATTCAGATGTAAACACCACCAAGAGAATACAAAAGATAGAAGAGAGAATCTCAAGTGTAGAAGATACCTTAGAAGATATTGACACAACTGTCAAAGAAAATTCAAACATAAAAATCTTGCAACCCAAAACATCCAGGAAATTCAGGACACAATGAAAAGATCAACTCTCAGAATAATAGGAATAGAGGAGGGTGAAGATTCCCAGCTCAAGGGATCCGAAATCACCTTCAACAAAATCGTAGAAGAAACCTTCCCCAACCTAAAGAGAGAGATGGTCATAAACATAAAAGAAGCCTATACAACACCAATTAGATTGGACCAGAAAACAAAATGCTCTTGTCACATAATAATCAAATCACTAAATGCACACAACAAAGAATATTAAAAGCTGCCAAGGGAAAAAGGCCAAGTCACTTATAAAGGTAGTCGTATAAGAATTATACCAGACTTTCCAACAGAGATACTAAAATCCAGGAGAGACTGGACAGAGGTCATGTAGACCCTATGAGAACATAAATGGCAGCCCAGGCTTCTATACCCACTAAAACCCTTAACACAGATGGAGAAACCAAAATATTCCAAGACAAAATCAAATTCAAACAATATCTATCAACCAATCCAGCCCTACAGACTATCCTAGAAGGAAAACTCCAAAATAAGGGGGGTACCTACACCAAAGAAAAACCAAGATATAAGTCATCTAAAAACAAAACCAAAAGGAGACAATCACATGCACATAATGCCACCTACAACAACAAACATTAGAGGAACTAACAGTCATCTGTCTTTAATATCTCTCAATATCAATAGCTCAATTCCCCTATAAAAAGACGTAAGCTAACAGACTGGATACAGAGACAGGATCGAGCATTTTGCTACATAGAAGAAAGACACCATAATAACAAAGACAGAAGCTACCTCAGAGTAAAAGGCTGGAAAAACTCCTTTTAAGCAAATGGTCCCAAGAAACAAGCAGGAGATGCCATCCTAATATTCAATAAAATAGACATTCAACCAAAAGTTTTCAAGTGAGATGAGGAAGGATACTTCACATTCATAAAAGGAAAAATCCACCATGAGAAAGTCTCAATTCTGAACACCTATGCCCCAAATGCAAGGGCACACACACACACACACACACACACACAAAACAAAAAACAACTTTACTAAAGCTCAAAACATATTGAATCCCACAAAACAATAGTGGGAGTCTTAAACACCCAATTCTTACTAATGGACATGTCATTAAAACAGAATCTAAACAGAGACACAGTGAAATTAATAGAGGTTTTGAACCAAATTGATTTAACATACATCTACAGAACATTTTACCCTAAAACAGAAGAATGTACCTTCTTATCAGCACGTCATGGTACATTTTCCAAAACTGACCATAAAATTGGTCACAAAAAAAAAGAAAAAAAAAAGTCTCAACCTGTAAAAAAAGTACAAAAAGATTGAAATAATCCTACGGATCCAGATCACCACAGACTAAGGCTTGTCTTCAATAACAACACAAAAAACAGAAAACCCACATACCCATGGATAATTAATATCTCTATACTGAACAACTTGGTCAGGGAAGAAATGAAAAAGGATAGAAATGAAAGACTTCCTAGAATTCAATAAAAATGAACACAGAGCATACCCTAATTTATGGGGCATGATGAAAGTCGTGCTAAGAGCAAAATTCATAGCACTGAGTGCCCTGGTAAGGAAATTGGAGAGGTCCTACACTAGCAATTCAACAGCACATCTGAGAGCTCGAGAACAAAAAGAAGCAAACACAACCAAGGGGAGGAGATGGCAGTAAATAGTTCAAACTTAAAGCTGAAATCAAACAAATAGGAACAAAGGGAAGTATACAAAGAAGCAACAAAAGCAAAATCTGTTTTTGAGAAAATGAAAAAGATAGATAAACCCCTAGTTAAACAAATTAAAGGGACCAGAGACAGTATCCCAATCAACAAAATGAGAAATGAAAAAGGAAACATAACAGAAAATGAGGAAATTCAAAAACATCAGCAGATTCTACTACAAAAGCCTATACTCAACAAAACTGTGAAATCGAAATGAAACGGATGATGTTCTAGACAGATACCTCATCCAAAAATTAAATTTAGAGCAGGTTAACTATCTAAGCAGGCTATTATTATTACCTAATGCAACAGAAGGCATTAAAAACCTCCTAACCAAAAACAGTCGAAGACCAGAAGGCTTTAGTGCAAATAGTATCAGACCTTAAAAGAAGACCTAATACCGATATTCCTCAAAATATTCTGTAAAATAGAAACAGAAGAAACACTACCCAATTCACTCTATGAAGCCACAATTACTTTGATACCTAAACCACACAAGAACCCCCCCCCCAAAAAACAGAACTTCAGACCAATTTCAATTATGAGTATCCATGCCAAAATGCTCAATAAAATTCTATCAAAACAAATCCACGTACACATTAAAACCATCATCGACCATGATCAAGTAGGATATATCCCCGGGATGAAAAGTTGGTTCAATATAGGAAAATCAATTAAAATAATCCACGGTACAAACAAACTCAAAAAATCAAACGATCATTTCATTAGATGCTGAAGAAGCATTTGACAAAATACAATATGCCTTCATCTTTAAAGTATTGGAGAGATCAGAAATTCAAGGCACATACCAAAGTATAATAAAAGCAATATACAGCAAAGCAACCTTCACCATCAAATTAATTGGAGAGATGCTTGAAGCAATCCCACTAAAATCAGGGACAAGAATGACTACTCTTCTCATATCTGTTCAATGTAGTACTTGAAGTTCTAGCTAGAGCATTAAGACAACTAAAGGAGATCAAGGGGATATAAATTGGCAAAGATAAATTCAAGTTATCACTATTTTCAGATGATATGATAGCATACCTGAGCATTACCAAAAACTCTACCAGAGAATTTCTAGAGCTGACTAACAACTTCAACAAGGTAGCTGGATAAAAAATTAAATAAGTCAGCACCTTTCCTTTATAAGATAAATGGGCTGAAAAAGAAATGAGAGAAACAACACCTTTCAAAGTAGTCACAAATAATATAAAATATCTTGAGGTAACTCTAACCAAACAAGTGAAAGATCTGTATGACAAGAAGTTCAATTCTCTCAAGAAAGAAATCGAAGATGACTTCAGAAAATGGAGAGATCTCCCATGCTCACAGATTGATAGAATGAAGATAGTAAAAATGGCCATCTTACCAAAGGAAATCTACAGATTTAAATTCAATACCAATCAAGATCCCAACACAATTCTTCAAAGATATGGAAAAAGCAATTCTCAAATTCGTCTGGAAAAGCAAAACAAAAAAAAAAACAAAAAAAAAACCCAAAAAAAACCAACCAAACAAACAAACAAAAAAACCCAACAGAATAGCTAAAACAATTCTTAACAATAATAAAAATTCTGGGTGAATCATCATCCCTGACCTCAACCACACACTTATGCAAACTTGATCTTTGACAAAGAAGCCAAAAATATACAATGGGAAAAAACATCTCCAATAAATGGTGCTGGTCTAACTCGAAGTCAATAGGTAGAAAACTGAATAGATACATATTTATCACCGTGCACAAAGCTCAAGTCCAAGTGGACCAATGATCTCAACATAAAAGCAGATACGCTGAATCTATTAGGAGACAGAGTTGGAAAGAACCTGGAACTCATTGACATGAGGAAATTTCCTAAAGAGAAGACCAATGGCTCAGGCTCTAAAATCAAAAATCCATAAATGGGACCACATGAACATGGAAAGCTTTTGTAAGTAAAAATGACAAACCAGCAACCTACATGTTGGAAAATAATATTCTCTAACCCCAGCTCCAATAGAGGGCTAATATCCAAAATAAAAAAAGAACTCAAGAAGCTCGCCACCAAAAAACAAAGGAACCCTATTGAAAAATGGGTTATAGAATTAAACAGAGAATTCATGACAGAAGAATGTTTAATAGTTGAGAAAAACATAAAGAAATATTCAAAATCCTTAGTGTTCACAGTAATGCAAATTAAAACAACCTTAATATTCTTCCTTACACCAATCAGAAAGGTTAATATGAAAACCTCAGGTGATATCACATGCTGGCCAGGTTGTGGAGAAGGAGGAACACTATTCCATTGCTGGGGAATTACAATCGGTACAACTACTCTGGAAATTAATCTGGAGTTTCCTCATAAAACTAGAAATAGATCTATCCGAAGACCCAGTTATAGCACCCTTGGGTTTATACCCAAAAGATGTCCCACCATGCCACAGGACATGTGTTCTACTATGTTCATAGTGGCCTTACTTGTGATAGCCAGAAACTGGAAACAGCCCAGATGTTCCACAAGGGAAGAATGGATATAGAAAATGTGGTTCATTTATACAATAGAATACTAATCAGTTACTAAGAACGTGGACATCATGAGCTCTGCAGACAAATGGATGGAACCAGAAAATATCATACTAAGTGAGGTGTCTCAGACCCAAAAGAACATGCATAGTATGTATTCACTAATAAGTAGATATTTGCCAAAAAAGTACATAATACATGGGACACAACCCACAGGACTCAAGACAGTTAATAAGCCAAAGTACCCAAGTGAGGATGCCTCAGTCCCACTTGGGAAAGAGAAGAAAGCAGTCACAGGTGTAGAAGGATGGAGGGATCTGGGTAGGAAAGGAGGGAACGTGATCCGGTACTGGGGGAACAGGACTGAAGCCCCGAGGACTACTAGAAAAAAATGAAAATAGGCAGTCTAGGGAAGAGGTAGGACATGGGTAGACTGTCTAGCATGCAACAGAGACCTAGGAGGTGAGAGATTCCCAGGACTCAAAGGGAGGGACCTTGAATAAAGTGCTCTACAGAGGGGAAGGGGTACTCGTAGAGTTTACCTCCAGTGGAGGGACAGACATCAAGTTGAGAGATGGTGTTTCCATCCTATAGTCAAAAGCTCTGACCCAGACCTGTTCCCATCTGAAGGAACTACATGGACAAAAATGAAGAAGCACATGAGAGAAAGGAGGTCCAGTGATGGGCCCAAATTGGGATCCAGCTCAAAGGGAGGCCCAGGGACCTGACATTGTTACTTATGCTGTGATGTGCTTATAGAAAGAAGCCTGGCATGGCTGCCCTCTGAGAGGTCCAACAAGCAGCTGAATGAGCCAGAAGCAGATACTAGCACTCAACCAATGGACAGAAACTGGGAACCCCTGTGGTTTAATTTGAAGGAAGTTGGAAGAAGCTGAGGAGGATGGTGGCCCCATAGAAAGCCCATCAGTCTCAACTAAACAGGACTCCCGTGATCTCTCAGATGCTGAGCCACCAACCAGGCAGCATACACCAGCTAACATTAGAACCATGACACATAAACAGCAGAGGACTGTTTGGTTCAGCCTCAGTGAAAGAAGATGCACCTAACCCTCCAGAGACATGAAGTCCCAGAGAGTGGGGAGTTCTGGTCGGGTGGATGTAGGGAGGAAACATCCTCTTTGAGACAGGGTGAGGGGAGGAGGTATAGGATGGGGTGCAGAGAAAAGTATAAAATTTAATAAAAATATCATGTGTCTTTAGTGTAAAAAGACATTTGGCTTATGTTCAACTTCTATATACAATGTTATGAATAGTGTTGCTATGAATCTATTATATAGTGATATTATATATAGCAAAAAATATATTGATATACATACTCCATTTTAAAAATTTACTTTACATCCTGATCACTGCATCTCTCACCAATATCCACTCATATCCTTAACAAGAAATATCCATAAGCACAAAGTCACTGCTATCGTAGTATAACCACTGGTGAGTCAGCTCTGCTCCAAAGATCACCTCTACACTCACATTCAATGGTCCACAAGAACAAAATAAAAACAAAACAATAAAACCCAAATGCCTAATAATAGAATGAGTTAGGAATATGTAAAAAGAATGACAGTACATATTTCATACATGTATCAATTTGTCAAAAATTAAAAACTATCAAAAGTGTGTTATTCATCTGTAGATATGAACAGACTTCTTTTGTTATAAGTAATATTTCCATAGCTTAGTCAATGTGTAAGAACTCTAATGACTGTTAAAAAGTAATACTTTTTTCTCTACTCTCAACTTTGGACAACTGAGGTTAAGCTTTTTACATTTGTGACATTTGCAGATCTCGTGTACAAATAAAAACATACAATATTTGTCCTATTGTTACAGTTTAGGTTATTTAGTATAATGTTTTCAAGGTTTAATCCACTGTCTTTGAAATGTCATGAAGCCAAACCTACAAAGATCGGTGCTTCTTTGAATGGAACTTGATGTAGTTCTCATATTGGTATTGTTTGATCTGCCTTTGATTTCTTTAGATTTGCACAATCTACTATCATTATGAAACTTTGCCCTGTTGAAAAGAGTTACTTACTGTTTACATTTTTCTTTCTGTCCCACAGGACATACTATATTTTGTGGTATGTAGAGATTTGCTTAATTGTACACAAGCATTTTGATAATAAAACCAATTTTAAGGCTGAAAAAAATCACAAATAAGTAAAGAGTTTAATATAATATGAAATTATTATGTGAATAGAAATATAATTCCTTGTTCTGTACATTTAATTTTTTCTCAACATGGAAGTTTCTAATTAAAGCTATTTAAGAGGTATAGAAAGACCTCAAAGAATATAGCAGTGGATACTCTTCCAAAGAAAGCAGCGAACTGTAAAAGAAATAGCATGAAAGAGTTGTGATTCTAACCAGAGCTTCCATTATTCTAGTGGTCTCTTGACATTTCAGAGAGCTTACATAAACAGAAGTTAAGAAAATTCAAATAGATTCAGGAATTCACAAGAAGTGTATTCTTACCCACAAACAATAGATTGTTGTAAGTCTCCAACATCACATCCATGTACAATGCCCTCTGAGCAAAACTGAGACATTCCCATTCTTCCATTGAGAAGTCCAGAGCCACGTCCTTGAAGGTTAACAGACCCTGTAATGAAAAACTACATATTTGCTACTGGAAAAACGTGTTTTCCTTTGTTAATGAAAAACTGTAAAGAATAAAAGATACTTTGTGATACACATGAGGAAAGGAAAATACTGAATAACAAATGTTTTCTCAAAGTTCCGTAGAGATATGTCTGAAGTTATGAGCTGCTGCTCTTCCATACACAAGCCATACAATGACTTCCTATAATGCTCTCATTTATGAAGGCTCCTACCTTCATCAATTTTCTGTGGTTTTCTGAGACCTTAGCAGCAAATGAAAGATTTGCCACAAGCACTATATTCAAAAGTGGTGTGCGCAGTTGGGTTGGGATTGTACAATATCTTTTAAAGTCCTCTATTATGACATTTGTTTCGCAGCAACCTGGTGGCAGAACAAAATGGATTTTTAAACCCATTTCTTTAAAATCCAATAATCCCTGCTGAACACTACTTGCAAGAGGAATAATCAGCACATATGCATAATTTCAGGAAAATGTAACCAACATATATTATACAAAAAATCATGTTAACTCTAATAAAATATACTTCCCTAAAATAGTCATAGACTTCCTTGTATTTATATCTTTCTGACAATGCATGATATAATCTTAAAAGCAGCAAACATTTACAAAATATACCTTGTACATTTGATGTCTAGATGCAGTTAAATGCCTTTATGAAGTATGCGTTGATACCAAACAGAATCCTAGTGTCACATCACAGATAGTCAAGTTATGGTAAGGAAAAATATGCTTTCAATTCTAAAATGTCTACCTTCCTCAAATATGGACACTAGTTCAATCCTGTGTGAAACTGGGTCTCACATGACAGTATCATAACATATCTATTTGACAGTTTGAGCCTAGGTAAAAGGCTACAAACTTTCTATAATAAACAGGTAGAATATGAAATAGAAACATGGACCATATGTCAGTTTTTTCCTTAAACAGAAAAGGACTACAGAGTCAGCCCATATATTAAACATTCCAAATGACACATAGAATCAAATACTTAAGGAAATTATTTATGAAAGTATATTCACAAGCAAGAATTAGACAAACCGGGGCAAGAGAGATGGCTCAGTGATTAAGAGCACTGACTGATCGTCCAGACATCCTGAGTTCAATTCCAAGCAACCACATAGTGGCTCACAACCATCTTTATTGGATACCCAATGCCCTCTTGTGGTGTGTCTGAAGACAGCAACAGTGTACTCACATACATGAAATAAAAAATAATTTTTTTTTTTAAAAAATGAATTAGAAAAACCACTCTTAGACAGCATTATATTATTTGAAGTTATATATAAACTGGCAAAAAAATACACATAATAAACATTTCATACATTCCATAGGGTCTTTCAGAACAGAATAGTTAGGTATATATGTGTAAATAAATGGCACGGAGTACAATGCATTTTGATGACACAGAATCATTTTCTTTGATCAAATCTTGTTTTAAATTGAGGGAGAACCATGCTAACACTTCATAAATATGTAATACTTTATTCCTCATGGGATTTACTTATTTGAAAATTTTAATCTTGTAATTTAAACACTATTTTCTTTCTTTGGAATATGACCTCATTTGTATATCAGAATAGTAGCTTGCATATACATAAGTATTACCCTTAATTCTTTCTTTGTTTTTCAAAAACTATAATATATAGGTTATATGTTATGTCTATTAAAAAATGGACATCAGAAATATAAACCTGGGACATGAAAAAAATGACTAAGACGTAATGGCACTTGCTGTGAATTGAGTCTCAAGTGTTTGGTGCTGACTCCAGGGATATAAGTGCATAATGTATCAATTCAGTGTACATAAAAACATGCAGATAAACAATCATATGCTTAAAAAATATTGAGAAGAAAAATTAAAACATCAACACAACCCATCAGTTTTTCCCTATGTAACACATCATTTCAGGGATGAGGAAACAGAATAGATGAACCATTCTTCTTTCTAAAGAAAAGAAGAGAACAAAATTGAAAACAAAATTTCGAAGCAAATGGTCTCAAGAAACAAGCTGGTGTCGCTATTTGAATTTCTAATAAAATTGACTTTCAACCAAAAGTTACCAAAAATGAAGAGGAAGGACAACACTTCATACTCGTCAAAGGAAAAAATCTACCAAAATGAACTCTCAATTCTGAACATCTATGACCCAAATGCAAGGGCACCGTCATTTGTAAAAGGAACTTCACTAAAGCTCAAAGCACAGATTGAACCTGACACAATAATAGTAGGAGACTTTAACACCACGTTCTCAGCAATGGACAGATCATGGAAACAGAAACTAAACAGAGACACACAGAGACTAACCGAAGTTATGAACCAAATAGATTTAACAGATATTTATTGAATATTTCACCCTAAAAGAAAAATACATACCTTCTTCTTAGCACCTGATGGTACATTCTCCAAAACTAACCATACAATTGAACATAAAACAAGCCTCAACTGATACAGGAAGATTGCAATAATCCCATGCATTCTATCAAATCACAATGGACAAAGGATTGTCTTCAGTAACAACGAAAACAACAGAAAGTCCACACATCCATGGTAACTGAAATACTCTCTACTCAATAATAACTTGGTCAGGGAAGAAATACAGAAAGAAATTAAAGACTTTTTAGAATTTAACAAAAATGAAGGAACAACATACCCAAACTTATTGGACACAATGAAAGCAGTGCTAAAAGGAAAACTCATGGATCTGAGTGCATCCATAAAGAAATTGGAGAGATCATACACTACCAGCTTAATACCATATCTGAAAGCTCTAAAACAGAAAAAAAGCAAACACACCCAAGAGGAAAAGAATGCAGGAAACAATCAAACAGAGAGAGGAAGTCAACCAAGTAGAAACAAAAAAACTATACAAAGAATCAACAAAACCAGGAGCTGGTTCTTTGAGAAAAATCAACAAGATGGGTAAAACCTTAACTGGAATAACCAGAGGGCACAAAGACAATATTCAAATCGACAAAATCCTAAATGGAAAGGCAGACATAAGAACAGAAACCAAGAAAATTCAAAATTTCATGATATCCTATAACATAAGCCTATACTCAACAAAACTGGAAAATCTAGATGAAATGGATGATTTTCTAGACAGAGATACCCAAGTTATATCAAGATCAGAGAAACCTCCTAAACAGTCGCCTAACCACTAAAGAAATAGAAGCACTCATTGTAAGTCTCACAACAAAAAAGAAGCCCAGGCCCAGATGGGTTTAGTGCAGAATTCTATCATTCAAAGAAAACCTAATACCATTACTTTTCAATTATTCCACAAAATAGAATCAGAAGGAACACTACCTAATACAACTTATGAAGCCACAGTTATGCTGATACCTAAACCACTCAAAGACCCAACAAAGAAAGAGAACATCAGACAAAGTTCTCTTACTAACATTAATGCAAAAATACTAAGTAAAATTCTTCCCAGCTGGATCCAAGAACACATCAAAACCATCATTCACCATGATCAAGTAGGTTTCATCCCAGGGGTGCAGAGATGGTTCAATATACAAAAATCCATCAGCATAATAACTATATCAACAAAATCAAAGAAAAAAAAACAAATGACCATCTCATTAGATTCTGAGAAAGCCTTTGAAAAAATACAATACCCCTTCTCATTATAAAGCTTGGAAGGATTGAGAATTCAATGCCCATACTGAAACATAATGAAAGCAATATACAGCAAACCAAAATCCAACATCAAACTAAATGGGGAACAACTTGAAGCATTCTGACTAAAATCAGTACTTGAAGTTCTAGCCAGAGCAATTAGACAACAAATGGAGGTCAAAGAGATATAAATTGGAAAGGAAGAAGAAAAGATATCACTATTTGCAGATGATATGATAGTATATATAAGTGACCCCAAAAATTCCACTAGAGAACTCATAGAGCTAGGAAACAATTTCACCAAAGTGGCTGGATATAAAACTGACTCAAACAAATCAGTAACCTTCCTCTACTCAAGGGATAAATGGGCTGAGAAAGAAATTAGGGAAACAACACCCTTCACAATAGTCAAAAGTAATATAAAATATCTTAGTGTGACTCTAACCAAGCAAGTGAAAGATCTGTTTGACAAGAACTTCCAAGTCCCTGAAGAAAGAATTTGAAGAAGACCTCAGAGGATGGAAAGGTCTCCCATGCTCATAGATCAGTAGGATTAACAGAGGAAAAATGGACATCTTACCAAAATCAATCTACATATTCAATTCAATACCATCAAAATTCCAACTTAATTCTTCACAAAGATAGAACAATTCCCAAATTGATCTGAAATGAAAAAACAAACAAAAAACAAACAAACAAACAAACAAACAAAAAGAATAGCAAAATCTATTCTCAGCAAAATGAGAATGTTGGGGGAGAATCACCATCCCTGACCTCAAGCTCTATTACAAACAATAATGATAAAAACCACAAGATATTGGTACAGAAACAGGCAGGTAGAACAATGGAATAGAATTAAAGATCCAGAAATAAACCCACACACCAAAAGACAAAGTAACCATATCTCCATTGAGAATTTACGACAGAGCACCATACTGGGCAGTACCTCTCTTGAGACAAACAGATTTCAGGGGTAAACACACCCATGATCTTTTTGTGAAAAAAAAAAAAAAAAAGAATACTGCAATCTACATCACAAACGCATCAGTGTTATGCTGCAAAGGAAAGACATATATTCCTGCCATCATCTGTGCCTCCAGAGAGCTAATATATTTACTATTAGAATTCGAGACAGTGAGTCTCTTAGAATTTTATTCTTCTACAAAGTGTTCTCTTAAATATATTTCTCAGTGACATCAGTGTCCACATATTTCTATGTCTACATTCACAAGCTTTTGTCTGGAAACCTGATCATCTCAGAAATACAACTTATGTGACACATGAGACTTTCTTCCACAGTAATATAAAAGTACACAACTCAATCCAATGTAGAAATTAGCCATCGATATTTTTTTTTGAGCTTCATTTACAATAGATTCTCCTACAGTCCTTGGAAATTGTATGTCCTCACAATAGAAAATCCAGTGGAGAAGAAAAAATGGTTTTATATATGTGAAAGACTTAACATTAAATTTTCATTATCCCAGAAGAAAATGAAGATCATAGAAATAAGTACTTTAGATAATGTTACCACATGTAGATAATAAAACTTTTCAATGTTTTGAATGATAAAGGGATTTTTCAAAGAAACGGGGAGAGCACACTGACCTGTGCAGTGCTTCCCAGAGAAGCACTCATTCTTTTTGTTGTTCTTCTCTCACTTTCAAATATTGGAACTCTTCTTGAAATTTCACAACAGGGTTTGAAAAATATAAAGATAAAATTAATACAACTATGATATGGGCAAGTCTAAACCACATAAAAATACATGAAGAGCAAAATGATACAAGGGATCTTGTGAACATCTCTACAGACATGAGAGCATGGAGTGACATATTTGGTGTGGGAAGGAATATGTGTATAATCTGAAGCTTTTTTCTAACATCAGCAAGGACCAGGCTCAAACACTTAGACTTAGAATCAGAGAACATAAAATATTTTCCATGTTCGACTATAGGTATGAGGAAGGCAAGTTTTCTCAAATTACAAGAAACATAATTCTTCAAATCAAGAGCTACACATACCCCAAGAGAATAATCCAATTGATAATGCACATAACAAGCGACAGAAAAACACAAGAAAATATCATTTGGTTTTATACATTCCTAAAGAATAATCTGAGAAGTCAGAAGACCACTCAGTGTCTAAAAGGATCTTGGATATACTGATTTAGCACACAAACTGCTAAAAAGGACTCTGTAGGCTCATCAGTGTAAGAAGTCATCAATGGCTCTCCCAAGATGCTGAACCTTGTGCTATAATACCAACTGGTCTGACAATGTATGTCTACCAGTGTCATAGTGACAAGTAGGTAACAGAAACTTTACTGGTTTGAACTGAGTTCAGCCTACAAAGGAAATACAGACATTGCACTGGAAGCTGGTCAAAAGTCACTCTAAAGATCACAGTCCAAAAGTGTATTTATAACTGACATAACGCTATATGTAGAAATACCAGAAATGCATTTAAATTGTTCTGTCTACACCATAACATGGTGGTGCTTTCAGCCTAAGTCCGACAGACATGGAAAATGCCAATTCAGAGAGCGCTGAGTAAAAAGTCAGCAGTGGGGTAAGTCTCTAAAAGATGGAGGAAGTGGATGTATGAAAACCCATAGTGTCATTTATCATGGAACATGGAATTATAAATATATGACAGCATGGATACCCATCTAAAACCTCCCTCAGAACATACATGAAACACAAGCATAGAATGAAAAACATGAATAACAAGGAAATGTCAGAGAATGAAGATAGGGTAACTGTGCAAGCGCTCTGAAACACTTCCTGTGCAAAGGCCATTCACCTGAAAATGCAAGCACTAGGGGATTTAGACAGCACAGATTAAACTCTAGGAGTTTGTAATATCATTAACACCAACGAAAACAAATAATGCAAATACTCTACCAGAATGTTTCTCTGTAAATATTCTAATAATTGTAATATGCATGAAAAAAAATGAGGATAATCCCCAGTTCATGTGATAGAAAATTTATTGACAACGGGAATTTCTGTACAACAGAAATTGGAGATACAGTGGGAAAATAATGCTGTCATAATTTACAATATGTAAAATTTGATGCCCCAGGCATTTGTAGACAGCATCAAGTGGGTACTAAAAAACAGGCACAGGAATGCATGAATTTTCAGGGAATAATCAGAACATATTTGCAAAGCATGTCACATTATGAAACTTGCATGTGACATACAGGCAGAGTATTGTTGTCATCTCTATCAGCAACAGATCATAAATTCCTGCTCTAGTGATAGACACTGGGCTTTAGTTTCAGTAAAAGGAAATACATAAATGGAATGTGTATCATAGAATTATTTTGTCTATGTGTATAATGGAAAAATTACATCTTCTATTTCATGGAAACTGAACAAGAGCTCATTCTACAATGGTAAGAATAACCCATATTAGTACATACTTACACTATGAAGTCAATATGAACTCTAGGACTTTGACTTTAAAACTTGAAACTGACATTTCCTCAAATACACACCTGATTCTGAATAGACACAATTCCACACCTGTGAAGCTTCTAGACAGAGTTTACTATCATTTGTTTCATCACAATCGTTTTAAAGTAGATAAACTCAAAATCAATGTGTAGTATTCAGACACTTGGACCCTTGAGTACTAGAAGACCATAGCATGATAGCCTAGCTTTCCCTAGGAGCGTCTCTCAGAGATTGGCTTCCTCTGCTCCCAGATGTGTCTCCCTATTGTCACATCTAAGTGCTGTAACCATGCACATCTCTTTCCAGCTGTCTTGTCCTATGCCTTACCATCAAAAGAGGTGGCATTGTAATAGCATACAGTAGTAATACATATTTATACATAGATTAAAATCAGGAGAGCATGGAATAATATTTTTCCAGCCCTGAGAGAAAACAACTGGCAAATGTAATCTTAAATACAGAAAAGTGGCTACTAGTACTGACAGTATATAAGGTACATTTGCATGTAATAATTCATTAAGGCATGTTTTTTTAATGAAAAACTTACTTAGATAATAAACTGATGAAAATATGCACAAAAGAATAAGACATAATATTTGTCATGAGGTCATAGGAAAAAAGCTATTTCTTGTGAAGAATGAACGAATACAAGAAAACTAGCAAATATTCTTCATGTACAACAAAGTAAAGCTCTATCCCACACAAGGAATGGAGAACAATGCTCACCATACTTGGCCACTCACAATGCCAGCGAAACCTTCTAAATTAAAAATGGTAAAGAATACAATCTTACAAAGAACAGAATTTCATTGACCAATCTTCAAAGAAGTTCACAATAAAATCCTTGGTGAAAGTCAGAATACATAAAACAGATATCAACATGATGAAGAATATTACATGTGAATCTTCATTTTCAGTTCAGGAAGAAGAAATTCTGCAGAACTCAACTGACAGCATATTATGAGGAGATATTTGAACTCTTTCTGAATTAGGGTGTGGTTGAGCCCATTGCATACAACTTTAATCGTTATGGTCAGAATACAAGCAAGCCCTTAGTACACACTTTAGTCCCAAACCACAAAAGCACAGTTACTACGTAGAAGGAGGCAACCTTGTTTGAAATGAATGTCTAATTGAATGGCATAAAATGTGAAATGTCATAGAAATATCAGACAGAACAGGATATGCCCAACGCTCCTGAGATGAGAGACAAAGGCAAGCTACTTGAGGGAGCGAAAGACAGTACAGGAAGAAGAGAATAGTAAAGGAATGCAGTAGAGTGCATGGAGAACAGTACAGTGCAGTTGAGAGAGTAGAGCAACAGAGAGGAAGAAGGAACCAGTTTAACTGGGAAAGTTCTACAGAGTCAGATTGAAGAGAGAACATGCTAGGCACATGTAAAGACAGAATGAGCAAGAGAAAGGGAAGAGCCAGAAGATGTAAAAAAAGATTGCTACAGATAAATTAAGACCAACCAGAGCAATTCAGTGTCTGAGAGAAGACCCAGATTGAATAAGTCAGCTGGGAGAGGAGTTCAAGCTGGAACAGTTGAGTTGAACCAGCCACTTATGAGCTGAGAAGGAACAAGAGAGGGGGAGTTTATTCACCAAGAAACTTGAGAGGTTGAAAATCCTCTAGGACTGAATAAGGTTGGGTGGAGATGGAGGCTGGTGGCTTACAGGACTAGGCCCAGGTGAAGAGACAGAGGCAGTAAGCCTCCCAGACAACAATTACAGGAGGAGGAGAAGTTTCTTTTAGAGCCCCGAGGAAAATCTAACATTGTTCAATATAAAAGCTCTCTCGAATTTAAGATGAGAAGAAACCTACCTCAGAATAAAAAGGAAAAGAGATGCAAAACTAAAGCCAACAGTAGAGAAAAGTTCAATAGTAATTATTCCACTATAATCAGGACTAATTCAACACGCTGCAACAGTGAGAACATAATTGAAGGGCCTAATATCATTTAGACTGGACAGAATATGTAATTCAGTAAGCAAGTGCATCTTCTGGAGAAAAGCACCTCAGATCAGACCATTCACTCTCTCAACAAACATCTTGGATGGACTCTCTGTTGGTAGCATTCATAGTGTGAAAAACTGCTGTGCAACCTGGGGCAGAGGGCAGAGTTACCAATGGCCACACCCAAACACGCATCCTTAGTGCTGCAGTCTCAAACTGCCAGGCTCGGCATGGCCACTGGTAGCATAGTAGCAAGACTATCTGTGGCTAACAGAAGGTTTCAAGTTAAGGACAGCTCCCCCCCGCGGGGGGGGGGGGGGAAGAGACAAAAACATAGATTAACCTGAGAATCTGGCTAAAATCCAATAAGAAAAGTCACAGGCCCTAGGAGAGAATCCACTTCTGACTTTTCCTTCATATTTATATGGCCCTTGTCACACCCATAGCCTGATGCTGATTTCAGACTGGGTAAAAGAAACTTTGTTTTCAATGTGCAACAGCTATTTCAGAGCCTCAAAACTAATCAAATATTGACATTAACTGACTGCTGAAGGCAAAGCCTACCATGGGGAATCCATATCATCAAATCTAATATTATTCTCATTGAAATTATCAGGAATTGTCCGGCAGTGGTGGTGCACGCCTTTAACCCTAGGACTCCAGAGGCAGAGCCAGGCAGACTTCTGAGTTCAGCCAGCCTGGTCTACAGAGTGAGTTCCAGGAAAGCCAGGGCTACACAGAGAAACCCTGTCTCGGAAAAAAAAAGAAAGAAAGAAAGAGAAAGAAAGAAAGAAAGAAAGAAAGAAAGAAAGAAAGAAAGAAAGAAAGAAAGATAGATAGATAGATTGATTCTCAGGAATCATTAATGAAATAGAATCTGGCTGAAAGACCCTGGAAGAAAAATGCCCCTAGACTCAGCACCAGAGC
>JADRCH010000335.1:45802-71866 GCA_019843965.1 Rhynchomys soricoides
ACAATGACCTCTGTTTTGAGAACCTCTGCTCTTTCCCATGACGCATGTTCCCCCTGCTCCCCCTTTTGCTTTGTGATTTTTCCCTATAAATACCCCTGACTTCAGCTGCTCGGGGTCGATCTCCTCTGCCCCATGTGGGTTATGAGCTCGGCCCAGTGCACTGCTTCCCCGAATAAACCTCCTGCGCTTGCAGCAAATTCGGTTTCTCGTGAGTCATTGAGGGGGTCGTGTCTTCCCAAGGCTTGACTGAGGGTCTCTCCAATTCGGGGGTCTTTCACTGGCAAAATCAACTTCATGCCCTCTTTCTACTGTCAGGTGAGCCCTACCATACTCCTTCCAACACACCTGGATCCTGTGTTAGTCTCCTTGGCCTTTACCATGCAGGGCTCTCAGTTTTGTATTACAATTATGCAGATTTGGCTGAGCAGATGGAGACCTGAAAATGGGGAAAGAGTGTTCAGAAAGAACCTCACGCAGTTAACACATACAGAATCCTTTTCCCAGCAGCACTGAGGAGAAGCAAGGGAGACTTCAAGAGAACTATTGTGACCCTCAGAATCCAGACTGCTGAACTTCTCCAACTAGAGGTCTCTGAAACAAGCCCTGAGCGCAGGGTCTAAGCATTCCCACACCTGCAAGAGGTCCACATTGCTGAACTCAACAAACCATGAATGTGCATGGGCTAGAAGGGAGTTTCCTCCCCTCCCCACCAAGGAGAAGAGGCCACTGACCAGCAGATGTTTCTCCTTAGACAGAGAGCATTCTCCAGGACTATCTCACCCCCTCTCTCTTCTGAGATAAGGCCATTTCCCTAGAGGTAAATTCCTGTGAAGGAGTTGAGGAACATTCCTTCCACTAGCCTGCACCTCCCCTCTCCAGAGATAAGGCCATTTGGCTACATTCCTCAACCTAGAGACCCCTCAAACAATGGCCTAGGGGTGGGGGTGATGTGCCCACAAAGACATCCTACTAATAACCCTCCAGTTGTATAGAAGGTCAAATGCCCTCCGCCAATGAAAAGCAGCCAGCTCATGCTGTTACCAAGATCTACCTCAAAAGTTGTATAAAAAGGGTGGGCTTCAGGAGATCTTAGTCACCACTGTCCCATTTGCAGGGCGACCCCAATGTGTTGAAATTAATAATTAATAAACTTCTTGTTAATTGCATCGATCTGTCTCCCTGTCTTTGTGAGGAAGAATGTCTAGCAGTTGTGACTTTCAAGTCCAACAGGTTGAGTGCTTTTCATGAACCAAAGGGACATTTTTCTTAGGTAAGTGAGCAATCATAGTTATTCAAAAGGTGCGTTATAATTCTGTCTTAATCCATTGTAAATTTTCTACTTGTAAAAATATCTTAGCCTGACATCACCCTCACTCAGACTGCAGGACTGAACCTTGGAAGAGTCAAAGAAATTCAAGAATGGCTAAGTGTGATGCCTATTAACATATCAATGCAGGCATTGTTGGCCAGGTGCTTTCTTGCATCCGGGTTCTCTCTTGGCCACCCCCTTTACCCCCGTCTCATCCTCAATTCTCCTCCCCACAACCCCCTGCCTGGTTCAATCTGGACCCAACCAGTTAACTCTGACTGCTTTCTCCCTTGACTGAAAAGCCAAACATTAACCTCTAAGCTCCACCAGCCCAAGAACCAGGTGCCTTCTTGCAGTGCAGCAGGTTGCATGTCTCAGGAAAATAATCAAGCCTCATGGGAAACAACAATGGCCTATACAACCCCCTGTAGCATGTGACCAAAGTCCATCTCTTGTCCAGGATGTAGCATTTAATAAAACTTGCCCACATGGTGGAATTTGTTTTTCTCTGGTGACACTCAGGGTTAACAGAACCAACAATACAGCTTCTTCTCAGCCATACCTTTCAGCAATCTGTCTTCATTTTTCATTCTGACCTAAGGTTTAACATTAATTAGTAAGCCTATGAAGACACATTTCTGAACGCTGTATTTACATCAAACACTGCAAATACCTCAGTGTAGAAATTAATGGAGTCTATAACATTACTCAGGATATATGAATATTTACAACTACATGATAGTTCTGGATAACCTATATTTTCTTTTATTCTTTTTTCTTTTATATATAATGCAAGCCCTTGCATGGCAATACAAATTTCTTGAACTATGGATGCTAAGTTATACAAAATTGTACCACTTCAATTAAGGCTTTTAGTTTACATTTGGGTACCTCAAAGTTGTAACATCAGGTTGGTCAGTTTAAACGCTATGGCTCCCTACTGGATGGACACACAATCTTTACACCCAAGCTTTAATGCATACAAAGCAACAAGACATTGTTAAATAACACAGCAATGGTTACTGCAGACTAGGCCTTCCGGCCAATGACACAGGAATACAATCACTTCCCACGTTCACATCGGCAGTACCCTCCACCGTCCATATCTCACCCAAACGTGACACATGTGAGCCAACCACTAACAGGCAGATACTAAGCCTGTGTATTGGGCATTGCAGACACATGAATGCATCAGAAAACAAGGGAGTCACAGGGAGAATCTGGAGATGAAGCAGCCTGAAAAGGATTTACAAAAATTGTTAAATCATTAAAAATGTGTTGGAAATATACACATCTTGTTGTGGACACCCCACTGTACACACAACTATAAACATTGTTCCCTATGTAAACAAAAATACACACTTATACTAAGGAGATTTGAAAAGTCTGGATTTTCCTTCCCAACAGATAGTAAAGGCAACACCTCTAATCTTAGACATCACACTGAAAGGACCATCATATTTTAAAGACAAGCTCACTGTCTCCACAGGGTTTTGAAAAATTAAAAAATCTATATAGCTGTGTTAATCAAACCACTGATTTTGGTTAATACAATGATAAAGACCTTGAATTAAAAAAAATACAATGATCTACTAGGTATCAAAGAAGCAAACTTATCTGGAGTAGTCTATATAGGAGCTCTTTGGAGTTTCTTTTATTATGCTAACATAGTGGTGCTTTTAGGGTTTACATTATTGGACGTTCCAATAAACTATGGGGTGTGTTAAAGTACACAGTACACCATTTTCATACATGTACAACATTGGTGGATGAAGAATGTCTCTTAGCAGTAATACTGGATGTTGACTCTGGTTTTACCTGCTGAACACTCTGGAAATATTACAGGGTACCACCACAGCAAAGTCCATTTAAGATGTTGGTAGGTTTAAGAAAGCCAGGCAGTGGTGGTGCAGGCCTTTAATCCCAGGACTTGGGAGGCAGAGGCAGGCAGATTTCTGAGTTCGAGGCCAGCCTGGTCTACAGAGTGAGTTCCAGAACAGCCAAGGCTACACAGAGAAACTCGAAAAACAAAACAAAAAAAGTTGGAACACTGTCACTGTTGAATTGGGCAACAGTTCGTCAGACCTGGCTCAGAGCTACAATGCATTCAGTACATTAAAGCAGCTGACACAATGACTTTTTGCAGCCCTTCCCAGGCACTGGGGTTTTTCCGTTAATTTGCTGCACTAGGACATAAAAGATCTCATTAACATTTATTTTGGACTTTGCAGAGGATTCTAAGAACGGACGGTTTTCCCACCGTCTTGCTAGGTTCTGACCTTGTTCCATTCCAACAACTCTTTCATCTTCCAAGCCGCATTTATTACCAACCAGAATCATGGGAACATCATCAGTGACTTTAACCCAAAGAATCTGTTCTCTTAGATCGTGTAAGTCATTAAATGTAGACTGTGCTGTGATGGAGTAAAGCAGAGCAAAGCCTCCCGTTCTTCCTGTTCAGATCTCTCATGGCTGTAAACTATTCCTTTCCTGCAGTATCCAAGATTTCAAGCGCACACTACTGTACATCGACTTCAACTTGCTTTCTATAAGAATCTTCTATCTTAGGATCCTATTTTTCAACAAAAATTCCTTGAACGAACTGTGCAGTCAGAGACGACTTCCCAAACCTCCTGATCCACGAACGACTAGCTCATATTCACCCATGATCATACCCCTTACATTTACTACCTCTCCTGCTCAGGTCACCACCATCACTGTCCCTTCCTCCGCCGCCCCCCACCTCCAACCCCTCCGCGCATTCCCTTCAGGTTGTTTCTGCCCCAGGCACCATGGCTGTCTCTGCAGCCACCACAGCCATTGTGGCCACTCAGGCTACTTTCCACTCCTGACTCTGGACAAGGTTTGGTGGTTTCGCCTTGATGTCAGGCTTCCAGCCTCTCTCCTGCTTCTGCCCCAGGGGCAGGACCCGCAGGAGCGCAGCCATAACCTATATTTTCTAATTCAATCAAATCTGCACTGGTCCCTCATAGGACTAATATCTACGAAGCTCTCTCGGGATGCCAATTCAGTCGACTGGAGAAAGGGTAATGAAATGGCACACGGAGGAACAGGAGAGTTAAGAATCACGAGTGAATTTGAATTCAGGGCGCTTGATTAAGGTTTTAGCAAAGAGAACTCCCAAGTACAAACTACAGATACCGCAAAGGATCTAGGAGGTTATTTTAGAAACATTTTGGCAACCGTAATATTGATTAACATGTCACCATAAACCCCAGTTCATAGAATCTCAAACTTCCCGACAATGATAAGATATCCACAACAGTATTGTGAGAGTGGCCACAGAAAATGCACTCCAGCTCCACACACCTCCTCTGCTCCTGCCCATTTCCCGGCCCAAAGTTCTTCTGACCTGGCAGGTGACAGGACCAACAGCTGAACGTCCTAGGAGGCCAGCACAGCAACTGCAGCTTAAGGAAGTTTTCAGGTTCCTCAATAACTCAGGACTATTCTTCCTCCAGAACCTCCTGACCACGAGGCAGCTGAGATACCCAGAGGCTGGAATGGTGGAACTTCCTGTCACTCAGGCTTGGTTCCTCAGGGCAACTCCTTCTGGACCCTCCCAATCTTCTGCAGCTTCCTGTTTCGTAATTCTTCTAAGACCACCTACCTCGGGATATTTCATTAATTAGCTTCCCAGTTCCTTACCGCTATTTTTGTCGGTTTGGATTTTAGTTTGTTTGTTTGTTTGTTTGCTTGCTTGCTTGCTTGCTTGCTTGCTTGAGTGCTTGATTGATTGCTGCTTTGCTTTTATTTGTCTTTTTATAAAGCTTATCTGATCAAGCCGGTATGCCCTCCCTCCCCACCAGGAACCCTTCCTCCAACTACCTTGCAGGCTGCCTTCCACACAACTGCAGATGTCAGGATGCCCAGGACATACTTACTTTGCACTGCTTCTCCACAAGGTTGCGGGCAGACTTGACTGGAACTGGGTGTAGTAGGACACTGCCTCTGGGTTCTGAACCATTCAGATACAAGTGATCCTGCCTAACTTCTCACATTGTGAGTCTAGCCTGCTGGGCTAAAGATGCACAAAAGACAGCAATTACCTCTGAATTCTGGTGCTCAGGATAGATTCCCAAAACAGAGTAAAACTAAGATAAAATGTCCTTGACTCAAACCATAAATCATATATGAATCCCCTAAGGAGGGCAATTTACAGCATACCCAAGATACAGAACTAAAAACCAGAGTCATGATCAAAGAGAATGAAACTTGTAAACCATGGAAATCAACTCAAAGAGGGCTGGACCAAAACGATTCATGGGCAAGAAAAAAAAAGAGCAGATGCCTGAAGAAAATGAGGACAACAACATAGGATGTGAAAATTGACTCCACTGGGTGGTTAGAAGCCTCCAAAATGAATAAACAAATACATAAATCAATACTCTGAAATGAAAATGCACTAAGTTGTATAATATGGACTCATAGAGAATATGTGGAAGACAGATTATCAGACTTGAAGACAAGGTAGAGAAGCTGGATGCTTCAGTCGAAGAAACTGATGAATTAAAATAACGTTAGGTTAAGGCACAATATTATTTACTATTTGAAGAAGGCAGTAAAATGGATAAATTCAATTAGAATGTTCTATAGATTCTTCCCAAAATAAAAAGAAAGAAAGAAGGAAAGAAAGAAAGAGAACTAGAGATAGGACTAGAATTCACATTGCACTGTTTAACCATTTGTCCATAGATCATTTCCTGATTGTCCTCTACAATTCTCTATGTACACACATGTACATCTGAATGTGCTGGGGAAAGCAGACTCAAGAATAACCCAAGTCTCTAGAGGTTCTACCTAGAAAATCAACTCTTTTTCATGACTATAATGAGGACTAGATTTCTCAGGTGACTTCTGAGGTTCAAAACTTATGATGACTGTGACAGGTTAACATGAATTACAGCTCAGTGAGGAGGTGAGAGCTCAGAAACACTGTAGGCCTAAATAAGATTGAATGGAGACTAGAAGCTTACAGGACCAGGCCTAGATAAATAGATAGAGCCAGTAAGCCTCCCAGTTAACAATTGCAATAGGAGAATAAAAGTTACTTTTACAACCCTGTGGAAAATCTAACATTGCTCAGAATAAAAGCTCTCAACAATGTAAGAAGAGAAGAAACATATCTCACAATTCTAAGGCAATGAGACACAAAACTAAAGCAAACAGTACAGAAAAGGTCAACAGTAATTATTCCACTGTAATCAGGACTAATACTCCACAGTGCATCACTAAGGACACCATAGGTCAAGGACAGGAAACCATTTAGAGTAGACCAAGTAGGTGATTCAAAAAGCAAGTGGACCTTCTAAAGAAAATCTCCTCAATCAGACCATTCACTCTGTCAACAAATGTCTTGGATGAACTCTCTGGTAGGAGCATTCATACTGTCAAAAACTGCTATGAAAATGGCAGGAGGGGACAGAGTCATTAATGGCCAAACCCAGATTTGTATCCTGTGTGCTACAGTCTCAATCTGCCATGCAAGGCATGGCCAATTTTAGCATAGTGGCAAGGTTATCTGTGGGTAACAGAAGGTTTTCTGATTGAAGATGCGGTCAGCTCCTCAGGAAAAAAAGATACATAGATTAAACTGAGAATCTGGCTAAAATCCAATAAGGAAAGTCATAGGCCCTTGGAGGGAATCCACTACTGACCTTTGCTTCATGTGTAAATGGCCATTGTCACACCCATAACCTGATGCCAATTTCAGTGTGGGTAAAAGAAACTTTGTTTTCAACAGACAACAGCTATTTCAGAGCCTCAAAACTAATCAAATATTGACATCAAGTGACTGCTGACTGCACTGCCTACCATGAGAAATCCATATGATCAAATCTAATATTATTCTTAGTGAAATTTTCAGGAATCATTAATGAAAAAGAGTCTGGTAAACCAAAAATGTCACCTTTCTACTAACAGGTGAGCCTCAACTTACCCCTTGTTCAATCCTTCCAACACACCAGAATCCTTTGTTAGAGTCTCCTGGCCCTTTCCCATACAGGGCTCTTAGTTTTGATTTATAGTGTAAGACTCTAGCATCCTCAACTTACCTGTAACCCTCTGAGTAAATACATGGAGTCAGTCAGGAATTGATGCAAAATACCAGAGGAAGTTATTAATTCAATATGCTGAGTTCACTCTGCATACCAAGACTGGAGAGCGACCTTGATGAGCAAGTTCAGGGACATTATGTAGGATTTTAGAACAGACATCATTAAGCACAATGTGATTGGCAGAACAGTGTGACTTTTAAACTGATTGGTCTTTAGGGAATGAGGTAGCAGGGGCTTAATCAGCCCCTCCCTTCCAGCCTACTGCTCTCTAACCTGTTTCTTCCAGTAGGGGAGGAGTGCCCAAGTACTGGAAAGGGGGAGGTGACCCTGGTGGAGTATCTCAACGTTCCCAAGAGCTGACCTCTCAACAGTCATGCATATTTGGCTGAGCATATGAAGACCTGAAAATGGGGAAATAGTGTTCACAAAGAACCTGGAATTTTTCATGGAACAAAATGAAAGATGCCAACATCTTGCAAAAGGATAGCTGTGAAGGAAAGCTGCCAGGAGAATGTCTCTTTTTCTCTGAGGATCTCAGTTTACCCTATGAGATGGAAGAGTCCGTCACAGAGTTCACACATACAGACTCCTTTTCCCAGCAACATGGAGAAGCAAGGGAGACTTCAAGAAAACTATTGTGACCCTCAGAATCCAGTCTGTTGAATTCCTCCAACTAAATGTCTCTGAAACAAGCCCTGAGCGCAGGGTCTAAGCATTCCCACACCTGTAAGAGGTCCACACTGCAGAACTCAACAAACCATGAATGTGCATGGGCAGTGTTTTCATGAACCTAGGAGACATTTTTCTTAAGTAAGCGAGCAATCATAATTATTCAAAATGCACTGCCTAATTCTATCTTAATCCACAGTAAGTTTTCTACCTATAAAAATATCTTGGCCAGATATCCTCCTCACACAGCCTGCTGGGTTGAACCTTGGAAGAATTCTAAGAAATTCAGTAGGAATGGCTAAGTGGGGTGTCTGTTAATATATCAACGCAGGCCAGTCAGTGGTGGCACAGACCTTTAATCTCAGCACTTGGGAGACAGAGGCAGGTGAATTTCTGAGCTCGAGGTCAGCCTGGTCTACAGAGTGAGTTCCAGGACAGCCAGGGCTACACAGAGAAACTCTGTCTGGAAAAAACAAAAAAGAAAGAAAGAAAGAAAAAGAAAAAAAAAAAAGCACGTCAATGCAGACATTCTTGGCTAGGTGCTTACTTGGCTCCTGGGCCTCTCTTGGCCAGCACCTAGATCCTCCCTTCTCATTCTCTGTTCTCTCCCCATACCATGGCCTGGTTCAATCTGGACCTAACCAGTTAACTCTGACCTCTTTCTCCCTTGACTGAAAAGCCAAACATTAACCTCTCAGCACCAGGTATCTTCTTGCATGTCTCAGGAAAATAATCAAGCCTCATGGGAAACAACAGTGGCCTATACAACCTCCTCTTGTGTGTCCAAAGTCCATCTCTTGGTGGGGATGTAATATTTAATAAACTCCACAAGGTGGAATTGGTTCTTCCCTGACAACACTCAGGGTTAACAGAACCTAAAATATACTTTCTACTCAGCTGCACCTGGCTGCAATCCGATCTGCATTTTTCATTCAAATCTAAGGTGTAACATTAATAAATAAACCTTTGAGGACAATGCTGTATTTACATCAAAGACTGCATATACCTCAGTGTAAAATTAATGGAGAGTGTAACTTTACTTGGTGAATGTTAATATTTACAGCCATATGATGGTGCTTTATAGGGAATGTTTTCTAATTCAATCAAACGGCAATGGTCCCTCAAATGACAAATACCTACAAGCTGCCTCAAATGCCAATTCAGTAGAAAGAAATGCTTTTCCTCCCCTCTTCCCCTCTCCAGAGATAAGGCCACCTAGCTAGCAGGTATTTCCTGTGGGACAGCATTCCTCCCCTCCGTCCCTCCCTAGAGATAAGGCCAACTCAGACTGAGACCAGAATCTTCTTCAAGAATGTATAAAAGGTGTGAGCTTTGAGAATTCAGGGTATCTTCTGTCTCGTGTGCAGGACAACCCCAATGCATTGGAAACAATAAACCTCTTGCTTCCCTGAGTGTGATTCCCTGGTGTGGAGAGTAACTGAAATAGATGTGAAATAATGTACAAAGCCGTAGAAACAAGACTTCAGTATCAGTTTAGTGACAGAGAATAGATTGGTATGATCACATAAAGGCTAGCCCAACAAATATGATTTAATTGAAAAGACAAAAACTAAAAATTAAACATGGTCTATGATTGATCAATGATGCTGGATGTGACAGGTGATTTGGTATTACCATATAAAATTGAATCTGATATAATAGGTTGGGATTTTCACAGATATGAACTTCAATTAATTAAAACCATGTTGAGTTTTTTCACATCTAATCTTGGTGAGTCCAGACACCCCTCCATATTTTCCACAACTTTGGATGGTATTTCTTGTTGTTTGTTGGTTATGGGTGTTTAAAGTGGTGAGACAAGCTCACCAAGATGCTGAGCCTTCAATTTCTGAAGGAGCAGAAGGGTTCAGCCTTCTTGGAAAAGAATGACACCCAGCTAGCTCACTCATGTTACTTTATTCAAAAATTATAAAAGGTTAAGTAGGGGCTCAGAAAGGTTCCAACTACAAAGGTTATCTTGTTCTTTCTGCCCTAGAGATCAGGCAACACCCACACATCTCAGTCTCTTTGATTATGAGTAGCCGTGATCAAAAATAAGAACTCCAGGTTTGCCAGGAATGTCTGAGAAACAAGTTCTATATAACTGTAATCTCTAATGTAGCACCAAGAACAGACATTCTAGAGTGACAAAATTTTCTCAAGATTCAAACAGTCTTAAAACACTTTCTTTGCCTCTATTGATAAACAAAACCAGCATCAGATTTCCTGAAATATTTCACTCGTAGAATGAAACAAATGCTTTCCAATGTTTTCACATAATGCCATAAATAAATGCTTCATTTTATGTATCAATATATAGAAATATATCATACATTTCATACTAGTGAGAAACCCTACTGAATGAAAATATGTGGTAATACATTTTACTGTCACCATACATTATGAAAATCATTAGAGGGTCCATACTAAAAAGAAACTGAACAACTGTGAGAAATATGGCACATTGTTTATCGAGCAGTTTATATGCACAAACCAGAGCAGGATTCACACTAAACTACTAGAAACTAGTTAATGTCTCTAATAAATGCTTAATCTCAGAAAACATGAAACATTTGTACTTATGAAAAAGTATGCAAATATAACAATGTAGAACAGTCTATCACAAAATTATTTTACACATTCCACCTCATAATACAAAACAAAAACAAAAAAGAAAAAGAAAGAAAATAAAATCTGTGAGGAGAAAATGAAAGAAACCTGAAGGATTTGACTAATCTTTCTAATTACTCCAACCTTGTTTATTTCAGAAAATTCACAGTGACTAGACAGTATATTTACCAACACAGATGTGCTATGTTTATGTTTATTTGTACAGTTAGTAATCTCTCTAGGGGAGAAATAGAAATGTCGCAGTGATGAAGAACATTAGGTGTTATGCCATATGATCGGGTGCAATTTCTAGCACCCACCTGGCAGTTTCCAATATTTTGTAAATTAAATTCAAGTACAATTCTAATACCTCCTTTTTCCCACTGACTGTAAACACGACGTGCATGCTTACAAATAAAAGCATGAGATAACATATCCATAAACATAAAACCATGAAAAAAGTTAGTTATGCATGGTATGCAGACTATGAGCCTCTGGATTTGTGGGTATCATAACAGGCTAAGCTGTTATTCCTTATAATAGTCTCTAGAAACTACTCCATCACATAGACTTAAACTGCTATAATCACATGTGATGTGAAAATGGATATCCATTTTCCAATTGTCTTCACATACACTATAAAATCTACACAGGATTGTAAAAAGCAATTTATATGACTATTTATCCATATTCCAATGTTTAGTGAGAATGGATTAATAAATTTAAAGAATATACTTGTCTACTATAGTTTACACCTTGAAAAAGTGACTGGTACAGCCACTTGAGAAGCAAGTGCTTTTCAAGTGGTCACATACAAACACAGGGTTTTCACACAAAATCCAGTTTAGAGAATAATTAGGAAAAAATATGCACAGAAGAAATGAGTATGAATTATCATGAGGATAAAGAAAACAATAAATTCCATTTTGGGATTAAATGATTTGTAGAGGAGAATTCCATAATGCACAACACAGGAAAGCATTACACCCAAAGGAATTACTATAACATCCCAAATACCTAGAAAATCTTCTGTAATGAAAGATCATAAGAATTAAAATCTCAGTAGCAACAGATTTTAATCAGCCTCTCTTCAGCAAGAATTCTTAATAAAATCCCTCATAGAAGTAGGAAGTGATAAAATACAGCCTCAGTGACACTCGGTGTTTTTTCAGATTAGGAAATAAATATCCATCCTCTCATTCAGATACCAAAAAATGTAATAAAATAATAATAAAAGACAAACATAGAGAAACAAATATAATAAAACCATACAAATGAGTCCCAATTTTCTAGATCTTGCTACCCTTTCTGGTCAGAATAGCATTTTGAGACCTCTTTAAAAACTTATGGAGGCCTCAAAAACTAAACAGCTTGGAACCCTGCCCAACCATTAATTTTATTTGGATATGCCCACCTTCCCACCTGGGACTTACTGTGACACAGCCTGCAGAAAAGGGTCTACCTTGACACAGCCTGCAGAGTGGGTCTACCTGAGGCACAATGAACAATGCAGGATACTACGACCTCTATTGTCTGGCCCGTGGCTCTTCACACCTCACTGAGAAGTTCTCCTACAATCAAGAAGACCTAGCCAATAGAAGGGGAAAACCTATGCCTAAAGAACAGCGCAGGAACACAATCAACCATACCCAGAAAAATATGGCACCAGCAGAGCCAAACTATCATAGTACAAAAGACCCTGTACATCCTAATCAAAAGGAAGCATGACAAGAGTATCTTAAATCCAATCTTATAAAGATGATAGAGGTCTTTAAAAAGGACATTAATAAATCTCTTAAGGAAATACAAGAAAATACATTCAACAGGTAGACTCATTATAAGAGGAAGCAAATAAAGTTGTAAAGGAAAACCTAATCAAACAGGAGAAGGGTAGGAAGAAACTGTCCAAGACCAGAAAAGAGAAATGGAAGCAATAAAGACAACTTAAGCTGGGGCAATCCTAGAGATGGAAAACCTAGGAAAGAGAACAAAAGCTACAGTTGTAAGTATCACTAAGAGAATACAGGAGATGGAAGAGAGAATCTCAAGTGATCACTCACTGGGTTAAGACAGAAATATACATAAAAATTAAAGACTTTCTAAATTATTCTAAATTAATCAGAATTATGGTGCACTAGAAGGCAGAGCTACGAGGTAAGTTCATAGCACTATATACCATCATATAGAACTTGTGTGTTCTCACACTAATAAATTAAAAGTACATTCTTATTTAAAAAAGAAGTGAAAACAACTAGGGCTAGTAGACAGCAGTGGATAATCAAACTCATGCCAAATAGTGGGGAGATGAAACCTGAAGAAACCATCTCTGGCAGAATGAATGGGACCCAAGTGGAGGGATGGGGTCAGCAACCTTCAAGGAGCTGAAGGAATGGCAAGCCCAAAGGAAGTCCAACATTATCAACTAACCCAGAAGCTTGGGACCTCCCAGAGTCTACTCTCCCAACTAAAGATCAAACTAAGGCTGGTTGCAGGCCCCCTGAACATATGTAGCAGAGAACTTCTTTTTGGCCTCAGTGAAAGTGGATGTGCCTAATACTAGAGAGACCTGATACCCTAGAGAATAGGGATGCCTTGGGAATCATGGCGAGAAAGAGGAAGTACCCTCTCAGAGGCAAAGTGGAGGGAAAAGGGAGTGAAGAACTGTGGAAGGGGGTCCAGGAATTGGGGCAACATTTGAAATATATATAAAAAAAGTTAATTTTTAGAACGTACTGAAGGGATGACTAAGGATATTGAACATTTCTTTAAGTGCTTCACCACCAGTCAAGATTCTTTTGTTGAGAATTCAGGTTAGCTTATACCCCATTTTTAAATTGTGTTATGTATTATTTTGGGAGTTTAACTTGAGGTCAGTAATGATGATTCACACTGTTCTTTTATTGATGAAAACTATTTTCTCTATCCTGATTTTTTAGTTATTCCATATAAAGGTGAGAACTGCTCTTTCTTTCCATGTCTGTGAAGAACAGCATTATAATTTTGATAGGGATTGCATTTAATCTACAGATTGCTTTTGGTAAGGTGGCTGTTTTTTACTATGTGAAGCTTTTTTTAAAAAAGAATTATTTTATGTATATGAGTTCACTATACTTATCTTCAGACATACCAGAAGAGGGTATCAGATCCCATTACAGTTGGCTGTGAGCCACCATGTGGTTGCTGGGAATTGAACTCAGGAACTTTGGAAAAACAGTTAACCAGTGAGAATTCAGGTTAGCTTATACCCCATTTTTAAATTGTGTTATGTATTATTTTGGGAGTTAACTTGAGGTCAGTAATGATGATTCACACTGTTCTTTTATTGATGAAAACTATTTTCTATATCCTGATTGTTTAGTTATTCCATATAAAGGTGAAAACTGCTCTTTCTTTCCATGTCTGTGAAGAACAGCATTAAAATTTTGATAGGGATTGCATTTAATCTACAGATTGCTTTTGGTAAGGTGGCTGTTTTTTACTATGTGAAATTTTTTTTAAAAAAGAATTATTTTATATATATGAGTTCACTATACTTATCTTCAGACATACCAGAAGAGGGTATCAGATCCCATTACAGTTGGCTGTGAGCCACCCTGTGGTTGCTAGGAATTGAACTCAGGAACTTTGGAAAAACAGTTAACCACTGAGCCATCTCTCCAGGCCAATCCTACTATGTGAATCTTAATGATCAATGAGCATGGGTGATCATTCTATGCCACAGTTGGACTTTAATGACCCAGTTGGGACCCAGGTAGGACCCAAGTGGAGTCATCCACCTTGCAGCGTGTGTAGCTTTTCCACGAACTTAGAAGAATGGTCTGCCCTGAAAGCTTGCATTGCAACATAATCCAGCCAAAACAAAGCAACGTGATCCAGCTGAAGCAAAGGATGGGGTCTGTGGGCTCTCCCTATGTAACTGAAGTGCAGAAGATTACATTTTGAGCATTGATCAGAGACTTTGCCTTGGTTTTATTCTTCCCTCCCACTCTGTCCCTTTCTCATTTCCAGCCTTCTTTTCAGGTAGACCAAGTTCATTCTCAGCCACTGGCCGGCAACAATTCTATCTCTGGAGTCTTCTTTAATTTCTTTCCTCAGGGACTTAACATTCTCATTATGTAGGTCTTTTACTTCATAGAGTAGAGTTACATCAAGATATTTTGTATTATTGATGAATATTGTGAACAGTGTTGTTTCCCTAATTTCTTTCTCAGTCCATTTATCCTTTGTATAAAGTAAGGCTATCGATTTGTTTGAGTTAATTTTATATCCAGGCTCTTTGATGAAGTTATTTATCAGCTGTAGGAATTCTCTAGTAGAATTTTTGGGGTTGCTTATATACACTAACATATCATTCGCAAATAGTGATATGTTGACTACTTCATTTTCAATTTGTAATCCTTTGATCTCCTTTTGTTGTCTAAATGCTCTAGCTCTCAAGGATGTGGATAAAGAGGAACACTCCTCCATTGCAGGTGGGATTACACACTTTTACAACTACTCTGGAAATCAATCAGGTGGTTCCTCAGCAACTTGGAAATAGGTCTACACGAAGATCCAGTTATCACTCCTGGGCATATATACAAAAGAAATTCTACCATATCACAAGGACACAGGCTCCACTATGTTCATAGCTGCCTTATTTGTGATGGCCAGAAGGTGGAAACAACCCAGATTTCCTTCACTAAAGGAATGGATGTAGAAAATGTGGTTCATTTATACAATGAAATACTATTCAGCTATTAAAAATGAGATCATGAAATTTGCAGGCAAATGGAAGGAACTAGAAAATATCATCCTGATTGAGGAACCCAGGCCCAAAGGGATATACATGGTGTGTACTCACTGATAAGTGAATATAAACCAAAAGTTTAGAATACCTATGATACAACTCCCAGACCATATGAAGCTTAAAAAGAAGGAGAGCTCAATTATGGATATTTCAATTCTACATAGAGGGGAGAACCAAATGATCGCAGAAGGCAGAGGAATGGAGGGTCATAGATGAAAGAGGGGGAGAGAAGGAAAAAGGGCAGCAAGATTGTGTATGTGGGAAATAGGAGAGAAGACCAGAGGGCCAGGAGAATGAAGAGAAATAAGCAACAGTGTCAGAGTGGGGGATTGAGTGAAACTATAAAGTCCCAGACATGATGGATGGAGGAGGCTCTAAGGACCCAGTGGAGAGGACCATAGCCGAAATGCCAAACAGTGTGTAGATGGAACCTAAACAGAATACCTCTAGTAGACAGAAATGGCCCCCATTTGAGCAATGGGGGAACCTGACTATCTTCAAACTTTTGACCCAGAATTGTTCACGTCTAAAAGACATGCAGTGACAAAAGTGGAACAGAGACTGAAGAAAAGACCATGTACTGACTGACCCAAATTGAGATCTATCTCATGGGCAGGCACCCATGACACTATTACTGTCAACATTTTGTGTTTAAGAATGCTGAGAGTCTCTACCAGCAGCTGACTGAGACAGATGCAGATATTTACAGCCAACCGTTGGCCTAAGTCAGGGACACACATGAAAAAGTTAGTGAAGGCCTGAAGGAGCTAAATGGGGTTGCAACCTTATAGGAAGAAAAACAGTATCAACTAACCCAGACATCTCAGAGCTCCCTGACCTAAGTCACAAACATGGGCTAGTTCATCAGCCATACAACATATGCAGCAGAGGACTGCCTTGTCTGTCCTCAGTAGGAAACAATGAGCTAAAGTCTGTAGAAACTTGATGCCCCAATGATGTTAGCAGTGTGAGGAAGGAGTGGGTAGATCGGTGGGTGAGTACTCTCAGATGCAAAGGCTATTGGTTGTGCAGTGAAGAACTCATGGAGGGGGGAGTGTAAAAGAGGGGGAAACATTTGGAATGTAAATAAATAAAATAATCAGTTTTAACAATAAACAAAATGAATAAAAGCAAAAATAAAGTGGAAGAAACAAAGAACAACAGAAAGAATCAAGGAAACCACAAGCTGGTTCTTTGAAAAAATCAACAATTTACACAAACCCTTAGCCAAATTAACTAAAAGCCAGAGAGACAGTAACCTATTTAAGAAAATTGGAAATTGAAAAAGAGACTTAACAATGGACACAGAGGAAATTCAAGAAAAATTATAAAGTCTTTCTTGAAAAACCTATATTTCACAAAATTGGGAAATATAAGGGAAATGAATGATTTTCTAAAAATATGTTACCAAAGCTTAATCTAGAACAGGTAAACTACTTGAATAGTCTTTTAACCCCAAAGAAAATAGAAGTAGTCATTAATAGTCTCCCAACCAAAAAAAAATATATATATAGATATATAGATATGTATATATCTATATCTATATCTATATCTATATATATCTCCTGGGCTTGATGGTTTTAGTGCACCATTTTAACAGATTTTCAAAGAAAAACTAGTGACAATATTTCCAGCGATGCAGGGTTAGTTCAATATAAAAAAAAATCCCCCAACATACTTGTATTACTCAGGGTTTTCTAGAGTCATAGAAGTTATGGAATATCTCTGTATATTAAGAGAATTTGTTATAATGACTTGTAGTCTGCAGTACAACTAACCCAACAGTGGAAAACAGTGCATGGGAAGTCCAAGAATCTAGATCAGTCCCATGAGGCTAGATGTCACCTCTGGTCTTCTGTATAACCAGAATTCCTAAAGAAGTAGGTTCCAACAGATATGCTGGCAAGTAAGTGGGAGCTGGTGAAGAAGAGTGAGCTGTCCATCTTCCATCATCCTTATACAGGCCTCCAGCAGAAGTTATGCCCCACATTAATGGTGTACACAACCATACTTGTTTGGAATTTTCTCTCTGACAGTCTGTCCTTGATCTCAGAGTTCTGCTTGCCTCAGTCTCATGCAATTAAAGGTATTTACTTCATTGTCTAGGCCTAAGAATCTCATGGCCACTATGCCTCAAGATCTGAATAGAAGTGTTTGCCATCCCATGTCCAGATGTGGGTCAGACACCTGTTTCTTAAAGCCTGAGATTTTGGTCATAGGTGTTCCCTCCATTTCTGGATCGTACTTCATTCCAGGTGCAGTCAAGTTGACAACCAGGGATAGCCATCACAATAATGTACCATATTTTTAAAAATGAAAGAAAAACCCCATATAACTAACTTGCTAGATGCCAAAAATGTGTTTGACAAAATCTAACACACCTTTATAATAAGTTGGGAGAACGAAGTGATACAAGGGGCATACCTAAACAAAATATAGGTAATGTATATCAAGCCAATACCCAAAATCAAATTAAATGGAGAGAAACTTAAAGCATTTCCACTAAAATCAGGGCCAAGAATAGGCTGTCCACTCTCCTCATGTCTCTCCAATACAATACTAGAAGTTCTAGATCAAGCAATAAGGTAACTACAAGAGATCAAGGGAATACAATTTGGAAGGGAAGAAATCACTATTTCTATTTTCAGATGATACGATAGTATATATAAGTGAGCCAAAAATTCTACCAGAAAATAACAGTTGATAAACATTTTAGCATAGTGTCTGCATACACAATTGACTTGAATACATCATTAGCCCTCTCAACAAAGTGATAAACAGGATGAAAAATTTTAGGGAAACAGAACCCTTCACAATAACCACAAACAAAACAAAATACATTCATTTACCTCTAACCAAGCAAGTGAAAAACTGAATGACAAGAACTTCAAGTATATGAAGAAAGAAACAGGAAGATATCAAAAGTTAGAAAGATCTCCCTTGCTCATGTATCAGTAGGACTAACATAATGAATATCAGTGCAATTCCCAGCAAAATTCGAGCAAAATTCCTTACAGATCTTCAAGGAAAATTCTCAATTTCACATGGAAAATCAAAAAACTACATGATAGAGAAAATATTCCTGAACAACAACAACAACAACCAAAAGAACTTCTGGAGGTGTCAATATCCATAACTTTAAGTTGTACTGCAGAACAATAGTAATAAAAATTTGCATGGTATTTGTATAGAAATAGATAAGTGAATAAATGGAATTCAATTAAAGACTCGAAAATAAACCCACATACCTATGGGCACTTGAGTTTTGGCAAAGAAGCTAAAACCATACAATGGAAATGGGAGAACATCTTCTATGAATGATGCTGGTCTAACTGGATGTCTTCATGAAGAGAGGTGCAAATAAATCCATATTTATCACCAGGCATAAGACGCAAGTCCAAATCAATGAAAGACTTCATTATAAATCCAGATACACTTAATCTACTAGAACAAAAAGTAGGGAATAGCCTTGAACTTGTTGAAACAGGAGACACCTTCCTACAGAGAACAACAATGTCTCTGACACTAAGGTCAAGAATAAATAAATGGAATCTCATAAATGTGAACCACCTCAGTAAGTCAAGACACCATCATTAGGATCCAGATGATTAGTAAAAGATTTTCACTAGCTCTACATCCAACAGATGAGGACTCCTGCTTCTATGTGGAAAGGGGGGAGACTTGTGTGAGGGGTTACTGGGAGGAGAGGAGAGGCTGATGTTGGGATCTAATGTAAATAAATAACTTCAAAAGAAAAAATATACATGAAGAAAAGGAAGACATTCATTTACACAGAAAACAGAAGAATAGAAACATGACATGTGAACATGCACATACTGCTTGCATCATGAAATGAGGAGTGTCTAAGGAATTTTCCAAATATTACGGAAAAATATATAGAAACATGAATTTTCCTAATTTTACAACACATTGCAGTTATAACAAATATCATTTAGTACATTTATTAACACAAAGAGATATTAATAGAATGGTGATCTCATCATGGACATGCACACTTCAGTAAATTATAATCTCCCTAATAGTTATTCTTATATAGAAAGTCAATCACATGGACATTAGGAATATTGTGAAAATAATAAATCTTGCAATAGGAAAATAATATTGAAAATGGTTTCATGCAGAAACAATCATAGAGACAAAGGGTGAAGAACAAAATTGAACATTCTTTGTTTCCATGATTTTTCAATGGATTGTTTTTTATTTTACCTGAGGTTTTTCTGTTTTCAGAGCACAAGTGTATTTGCTCTGTGTCTGTTGCCAAATATACTCAGAAATTCAAAGTGTCTAAAACTGACATTAATGATGGTTGTCAGCCACCATGTGGGTTGGGATTGAGCCAAATTTCTATTTTTAAAAATCAGATCTATTAACTGGTACATCATCACAACAACCCTCTAAGAGAATGTATTCATTTCAGTCCTAGTCTCCTGAAGCCTTGATGATCCCTATCATAAAACCTGAAAAATGCCTGGTACTTCTGCTCTAGTCTCTGATCACTGCACCCTTCAGAGCTCTTTGTTCTGCTCCTCAGTTGAAATTATTACTGAGCCCTGCTAATTAGAAATATACTCTTGAAAAAGTATCTGGACTTCTAACAGTGATTTGTTCAATAGATAAAGAGAAAACAATGTAGAAGATTCTATATAAGATTTCTCAGTTTACACAGAGTTTTAGATTACCGAAAATCCTTATGGACAACTTTATGTTAGCATAACTTGAGTCCCACCCACCACTTTTAATCACAGGTCAATCAAAAACCAAGAGTGCAAATGGGACTAAATGATTGGGATGAGGGTAGTGTAGAGCAGTGAGTGCCTGAAATTTTCATGGAACAAAATATGAAGAATGACTTACATCTCCAGTAAGGAACAACATGAAGAATTAACAGAGGATCATGCAATGTTCCCTTCTCCTCTGAGTATCTCAGTTTTCTCTGTAAGATGTAACATTCATTCACACAAAGTTCATATACTTCAGGTGGTTTCCTTAGAAACCAGAAGGAAGAGGAAGAGATAAAGCAAGATAACTATTCTCACCTATAAATGCCACACAGCTACAGTTCTTCAGCACCCAATCTCAGTACAAAACAAGATGAACAGAGTCTAAATATTGACCCTACACTTAAAAAGAGTCCATAGTAACAGCCATGATTGCTAAAATATCTTGAATGACAACGAGAAAAGTGGTTGTTTGTGCCAGACATTTTCTTGCACCACTTTAACCCCAGTACCAGGAAGGCAGAGTCAGGCAGACGCTTCTTGAGATCTCCCTTGTTGTACAAGGTGAATGCTCATTGAGACAGGAAAGAATCCTATTCCATAAAACAAATCAAAAGCAATCAACTGTGCCACACCTTAACCATGTGTGCATGAGAATAATGCACTTCTTTAGATAGAGACAAAAGACACAGAATTTTTCTCATAATTACCTGATGAAGATTATTTAAAAATTGATATCTATTGTTGTATTAATCTATAATGAAATTTCAAACTATAAAAACATTGTGGCCTATTATGATCAAATGTCATATATAGTGTGTTTTTTTCAGACTCTAAGTTATAACATTAATAAATCAGAATATGAGGACACATTTATGAATGCTGTATTTATATCAGACATTCATACATTTCAGAGGAAAAATTAATATGGAGTGTTCTGTTGCTTAGTCAATGCTTATACAACCATAATTTGAAGGAGAGCTAAAATTTTTCTAAAAAGATTGCTACAACATCCCTTAAGACTCAGTCAAAATTTCAGTGTTTGTTAAGGGACTAATATTTAAAAAAACTCCATGGGAACGTATAATACACAAGGGCAAAGATCTTGACAAGGATAGTGATAAAAGAGCAGAGTTAGAAACCATGGATGTATGTGAATTGTACCAGCTTTGTACCTAACACCAGGGAAATTTAACGATGTTTGCAAACAACAGACAAGTGTGACCCCTCAGAAATTATTATGTAAGTATCTAGGCAACAAATAGATGAAAAAAAATCAGGATGAGTCACATTTATGTGGTCAGCAATTTAACAACACAGTTAAAAAATGCACAGTAGAATTTGAGAGTCAGTGTTCTCATGAGCAGCAGAGTAAGTGGTCTCAGTCATACTCTAGTTCCTGTCTGTCCACTAATACAACAGCTCCTTTAACCTGGGAGTTTTCCACGGCATCTTGGTTGCAGTTTCATCCACTGCTCTGGTTGCTAAATTTTTATCATGGCCTAAATTGGCAAAAACTGTGTGAAGGGAATTTTAACTTTGCTGTGAAACCCAAGGAGGTGTCCTCATCTCCTACTTCCAAACCATGCAGCTCCACATTCCTCCTGACAAAGAGGGACTTCTGACCCCACTCTCTTCCTTCAGACCCTCAGTCCCTCCAAATATTTCCCATCCCCAGGCTGTCCCATCAGTTCTCCTGTAAGGAAGGAGAAGTTTAGTTTCCCTGGAAGGTACTGCCATTGTCTTGGTTGGTTCCTAAAAGTGTAGCATGTAGAAGTTCTTCTAGGAATGCCTATCAGACTCCTGTAGTGTGGCTTTTACTGTGTATCTTACAATGCACTTCCACAAATAGTTAATGTTCCAAATCCAGTGAGCCTCAGTCTCCATGGTCTTCAAATATAATATCTTTAATTTCCCTGAGGCAAGGTCGTGCATCTTTCTCAATCTGCACATGCTGTTTTCCACATAACTCCAACAGTGAGTCTACCTGAACCTATTTTTTCCACCATCACCATATGCTTGCTGTACCATAAACAAGAAGTATGTGTATAAACGGTTATAGAATGAAGACAATCATATTGTGTGAGGGGTAAAAGTAAGATGCATTTTCATTGTGCACAACTTGAAATTTTTCAATGACACTGGAAATCTCTGCAGATTTGGGATAATGATCTCTAAGTTATCAAGCAGTGAGGCCTAGATCCACTGAACATTTGAAATTAGAATCTAGAGAGTCTATCCACCCGGTTGCAATTTTCAGACTCTTAAAGGCTATTGCAGAAACATAATTTTTAATTGCCTGGTGTGTGAGCTTCAACATCCCTGATGGAGCAATTAACAGAAATTACCTATGATCACTTGAACGCAAGGGCCTCTACTGCTTCTACTAGTAGTTAGATTCTACTAAGAACAAGGTCCTTTTTCAAAAAATTCCAATACTGAGAAAAAAGTAATGTTATCACTCAGTAGTTTCTCACAAGCTGATCAATTTCCTTATTTTTTCAAATAAAGGGAAAATATGTAGTGATAAGAATTTGTTCATTGGAACATACTATTTTTTTCTTAGATCCTAATTTTCTGAGACTTTCTGAATTTAGTATAAATATTCTTGTTCTGTTTTGTTTTTGTTTGTTGTTTATTTATTGGATATTTTCTTTATTTGCATTTCAAATGTTATCCTGTTTTCTGAATTTCCCCCTTCCTTAAGCCCCCTACACATCCCCTCCTCCCCTGCTTCTATGAGCATGTTCCCCCACCCACCGACCCATTCCAGCCTCCATGCCCTTGATTCCCCTTCACTGGGGTTATCTATAGAGTCTTCATAGGGCCAAAGACCTCTTCTCCTTTGATACCTAACAAGACCTTCCCCTGCAGCTGGAGCCAGGTGTACTCCTTGATTGGTGGCTTATTCCCTGGGAGCTCTTGGGAAGGAGTCTCGTTGGTTGGTATTGTTGTTCTTCATATGGGGTTGCAAACGTCTTCAGCTAGAATAAGTATTTTAATATAATGCTTTGGCTTGGAGTAAAGGTTTTTTTTCCATTATTTTCAGTACTTTCAACTGCATTTCCAGGATGTTTGGATTTGAAAGTGTGCATGAGCATGTACCTCATCTACTAGACAATGGATATTTCATTAAAGATTTACAGATTCATGATATTTGAATGAATGGACTCATACATGAAATTAAGATAAATATAATAACTTAAGAGTAAATCATTGAGATTTGTTCAGAATACTGGGTATTAAATGTAAGCATTCTATAGATGATTTCAGAAAAGGATAGAAATCTAATAGAGACCTTGTGGTATTTTTGTAGTATTAAGGCACAACAGAACAGGACACCATAATGATCTGTAATATGTATCAATGGGTAGCATTTTTCTGAGACTTATAAGAGTATTGTTCAATTAGGTGGTATTAATAAATTCAAAGCCATGCAGAGACACAGCACAGACTGGATGGCTATCCCTGGAAACAATGAAAGCATATATTCATTTATGTTTTGGTAGTCTTATCTCTTGAATTCAAGAGAGAGAGCAGACTTATTGCTGAGGTCCTCAAAGCCTTTGCATGCTTTCTGTTTTGAACCATTTTATCTTACCCTTGTACACCTATGGCAATAAGCCTGGAACACTGAACAGAATCTTCCCTAATTCAGTTAACACAAATCCCTAATACAGTGTCTCTAACTTTTGTAATGGCAAGTACTGACATAGAATTCAAATTATTCTTATGTGGGAAGACTAACCAGGGTTGAATAAATGAATTCTTGGTTCTAATACAACTGAAGATATGTGTTTCCCTATGCTCTTTAGCAACTCCTGTGACAGGGTCTTTCCAGCCCTAAAAGGGAATGTTATCCACCCGCTGAAAATCACTACTATTAAGTTTATGATACAGTTTTACAAAAATATTCAGGACTTCGGCATATGTTTCATGAGAGCCATTTCCTGAAAGGGTACCACATATATTCATCTAAGTATTCCAAGAGCAAACTGGAAACACCCAAATCAAACCTGTTGAATCTATCAGCTTTATTGGAGTTATTTACAGGACAATGGGGAAGGAGTGTTGAACAGAGCACAAGAGACTCAGAGTCAGTTATTACCCTATAACGTGAAACCCAGCATTTGATAAGAATTATGAATACTACATACTCAAAGCACACTTCAAATCTGTAGGCATATTTATAGAATAAAAAATAGCACAGTGTAGGTGGCTCAGTATGCCAAATACTTTTTTAACTATAGTTTTAGTGAATTTCTTCATTTGAAATTCAGAATGTATTTGATTATAAAATGCTGCCAGTTATATTAAATAATTTGAGGGTTGTATTAAAAATTAGTTTCCATTTGGAATGGTTTATTTCTGTCTCAATGTGTTGCACAATACTGTATTATTCTACCTTCCCCACTTGTCTTCAATATGTAATATTTGAGGATAAATACGTAAAATTGTTTAATTTAAAACTTCCTACATTGTCACATTTTCAGAGATTCTCCCAGCATAAATAATTCACACAATCTAAGATTTCAACATTGCATGAAGATTTTCATAAGGTTTTTATAGTCATACTAATTCTCTGGGGTGTATCCACAAGTGTTGAAATTAATACACCCTTCATAAAACATATGCCACATTTTTCCCAACAAAAATACTTTCCCCACAAAAAATATTCTTAGATATTTTCTCTGACCTGAAATGAAGTCAAAGATATTTCTTCATACATTGCATTTGTTAAGTTTCTCACCTGTATGTAGTCACTGTTACATTCTAAGAGATAGGACAAAAGAAAAGGATTAATACCTTCAATATATTTAAAAGGTCTCTCTCCTATAAGTATTCTCTAACATATTTTAAGAAGATATTTATTGCTAAATGATTGTCTGACTTCATTTATAAAGTTTCTCTACTGAATGACACCTCAGATGATTTCTCAGACTCATGTGGGTAATGCATTTGTAATGTACAAAATATGGCTGAGCATAGCATTTGTCAGAGTCATTACATTTCTAAGGTCTCTCTCCGGTATGAATTCTCTGATGAATTCTTAGACTGGCTTTGTTAGTAAAGCATTTTTCACATTCACTATATTTGTCAGGTTTCTCTCCTGTATGAATTCTCTGATGAATTCTCAGACTATCTTTGTGGGTAAACTGTTTGTCACATTCAATGCATTTATAAGGTTTATCTCCCGTATGAATTCTCTGATGAATAATAAGATGGGATTTCTGGGTAAAGCATTTGCCACATTCACTACATTTGCAAGGTTTCTCTCATGTATGAATTCTCTGATGAATTCTTAGACTGGCTTTGACAGTAAAGCATTTTTCACATTCACTACATTTGTAAGGTTTCTCTCCTGTATGAATTCTCTGATGTCTTCTCACACTGCCTTTATTAATAAACCATTTATCACATTCACTGCATTTGTAAGGTTTCTCTCCTGTATGAATTCTCTGATGAACTCTTAGACTGGCTTTATCAGTAAAGCATTTTTCACAATCACTACATTTGTAAGGTTTCTCTCCTGTATGAATTCTCTGATGAATATTAAGACAGAATTTCTGGGTAAAGCATTTTTCACATTCACTACATTTGTAAGGTTTTTCTCCTGTATGAATTCTCTGATGTCTTCTCACACTGCCTTTTTTAGTAAACCATTTATCACATTCACTGCATTTGTAAGGTTTCTCTCCTGTATGAATTCTCTGATGAACTCTTAGACTGGCTTTATCAGTAAAGCATTTGCCACATTCATTACATTTGTAAGGTTTCTCCCCTGTATGAATTCTCTGATGAATACTGAGATGGGATTTCTGGATAAAGCATTTTTCACATTCACTACATTTGTAAGGTTTCTCCCCTGTA